>BMAO01011083.1:0-19890 GCA_019973975.1 Trichonephila clavata | reverse complement strand
GAAAAACTATCTTTTTTAAAACAGTTTTATGTTTAAAAAGGGTCAAAAAACAGAAATTTTCAAAACTTTGCGAATTTTTAAAGAAGTTATACAACATTTCTTTTCAAATTATCTTGGAAGCATTAAAAAAGATAAAAAATGTACTAATCTGCTTAAAAAATAGTTTTATCTCTTTTCGGAATTTAAATTTAAAAAATCCATAGATATTTCCATTTTAGAAATTGTGTTTTTTTTATATAAAAAAAAAACATTTCAAACAACTCACATATTAAAGGCAGTTATTTTTCAATCAAAGAGAATGAATCTGTCAAAATAAAATTCCAATTTGTCTGAAAAACCGGATTTTGAAGTTAACATATGTAATTGAAAAATTATGATTTCAAGGATATGTTTCACGTTAATCACAAGTTTCTTAATCTATGAATGAATTAAATCAAAAAAGCTATGTCATAAAATTTGAGTTTGCTTAAATCAATTTTCAGCCCGAACTTATGTTATTGTTGCAATAGGTTATGAATACGTGACCTGACGCTGCACGGGCTGTTCCGAGTGTAAAACTTTTGCGATTGGAAATTGCCTCTTCCCCTCTCGATGACATTACTTCTTCGTTTGTAGATGATTTCTATATTTTGTCATTAAAATTCCCTTTTTTGAAATTTCTTCCATGACCTTGTTCCGTCGGACTGGTCTTTTTTCCCCTCCATTTAGCCCGGCGTTTGTCCGGGTTTTCCAACTTTATCCCAATCGAAATTTCCCTTTTCTCTCTCGATGCCAGCACTTCTGGTGAGGGTGTATGCGCGATATAAGGGATTTCTATACATGTCATTAAAATTATCTTTTCGAAGAGTCTTCAATTTTTTTCCTTTACAGGCAGGTTTCTTTCCCCTCAGTTTAGCCTGGCGTTACATGGGTCTTTCGTTTGTATAAAACTCTATTTCCCTTTTTCTTCCAAGTGATAAGATCTTTCTTTAAATTTTTATCGATTTGTAGCATACAAAACTAATGTACAACAAACAATGTACGATTTTATTATTAAAAAATTCCTTTTGTAATGAATAATAAAAAACAATACCGATTTAGTTTTTTGAAAAAATATTAATTTGTATCCAGTTTTATTAAATAATGAATGAAAAATGATTGCTTTTTTCTAGATGTTTGATTATTTGATTTAAAAATATGTAACTATAAAAAAGAAGTATGTGAGAGAAAATCTAGACATTTGTTTGCATTCACTGTATAAAGAATGATTCAATAGAAAATAATAGTATCTGAAGGAAAACATTTCAACATTTTCTTATATTCTTAAAGTTTTTCTCTCTAAATCACTTTTTTAAAAATAAAGAAAACTGTGAGTTGTGATGTATCAGAAAGTTGTTTCTTCCTGCACATGCTCCATAAGCCTCAAACTGTTCAATTTTCCCTTAGGTTTACTACAATTATTTATTACTGGCATGTGGTGATTTTCGTTGAATTTTATGGCTCCTTGAAATAGAAAATTCCTTTTTTAAAAATATTTTATGAGTAAAAAATCAGAAAAACAGAAATTTTTTTCAAAATTACAAAATTCTACAATTTTTTTAAGAAGTCTTACAATATTCCATCTCAGTCTAACTTAGCAGCGTTGAGAAAGGTATACAATGTATCAAAATAGTTGTAACTTTCTTCTTTTTTTTGGAATTTAAATCCAAGAAAATCCATAGAAATTTTTAAGAAATGTATAACATTGTAGAAATTGGGATTTTAATAAAATATATTTCAAATTAATCATAGGTTAAAAGCACTTATTTTTTTAAAAAAAAAAGAGTTAATTCAGTCAATAGAGCAACGTCATGAAGTTCCAGTTTGGCTGAAAACCAATTTTCGGCTCCAACTTTTGTCATTGTTGTAACAATAACGTTGTTACAACAATGCAAACAAATCAAAGTTGTTCAAATACAAATAAAAGACAAAACAAGCAAAATTGCTTTGATATTTTTGGGATATTTGTTCGGGAGCACCTAGAACCCCAACTCTGATTTTTTAAAAAATTTTCAAAAACCTTCCCGGAGTTGGGAAATTTAATAATTTCCCAAATTTTCACGGCGATTGGATGTATGGTTTTTGAATCTATTGAGTACAGACAGACACACATTCATTTATATATATATATAGATCATTAATTATTTAATGTATTGTCAATGTTCAAATTTTGAAACACTAGCAAGTAGTAAATCATTTGAAAATGTTTAACATGGTACCAAGTAATGATATATATATGCACAATATTATTTATAAGTTCTAAAAAACATGACTATACTTTGCTAAAAGGGTTAGCTATCCAAAATGCTAAATGTTATAAAGTACAGACATCTCCAGACCATTCAAACCTATATACAATAATATAATTTTTTTCGTAAAAATAGTTTAGCTGTTACATTTTTTTTAAATACGTATATTTCCGAATACGGTGAAAATCGTTTAACACGAAACTGATTATTTTTTTAACTGAAATATTTTTTCGTTCGTGTTAAACATATTCGTGTTAAGGGAACCGAGACGTGATAAACCTTCAAAAAATCGATTTTTCAATTTTCATCTTAAAAAAAAGTAGAGTTAATGCTGATTCCAAAAATGTATAACATGTATAGGTTTAAAGCTTAATATCTGAGTAATTGCGGTTTTAAAATGTAAACAACAGCTGCCACACCTGTTGTTTACGTTATCGTACATCAACTGCCACGCCCATCTTTCAGTAACCGAAACATGCTTTTATGTAGATTGTAGATTGGTATTTTAATATCACTTGATCTGGATATATTTATTTTATTCTTGTGGTTTGAGAAGGAATAAAACTACTCAACTCAATCTTGTTTATAACACAAGCTGTGCGAAATTTAAAGAATGTTGTTTTCTTGTGCTTGAGATACAAACACGTGAGTTACAAACTTCATATTTTCACTGCTTAACTTTTTGTTGTTTACTTTCTGTTTGTTTGTGATTTGTAAGTATTTTAAATATTTGAAATGCCTCGAGCAAAGAAATTTGGACATCAGAAACGTCGTCTAATTCGTAAAAAAACTTCAGAATGTGTAGTGAGTGAAAAATGTGATGTCAGCTCTTCCAAAAAAAAGATTGAGAAGAGTAAAGGATATTTTGACTATGAAGATAACTTTTCAGCTGAATCTCAAAGCAGGTTTGTTATTATTGACTTAAATATGCTTAATGATATTTTCAACAATATTGCAAAATGCAGATATTGTGATAGATCTTTCTGCTTTGATGTTGCTGAAAATAAAAGTAGTCGCAGAGGACTTGCTAGCAGTATATCAGCAGCTTGCAAGTATTGTGGCTCTAGTCATGGCTCAATGACTTCAAATTCTGTGCCAGCAGGATATGAAGTAAATTTGAGGTTTGTTTATGGTATGAGATGCATTGGAATTGGAAAAAGTGCAGCTCAGACATTTTGTGCGCTGATGAACTTGCCTCCTCCACCAGCTAAATTTGAAAGACTGTATACGCCAATTTTTAATGCGTTGGAAACTGCTTCATCACGTTCAATGGTTAGCAGCGTTAATGAAGCTGTTATTGCAAACGAAAACAATAAGGACGTAGCAATTGCTCTTGATGGGACATGGCAAAAAAGAGGACACACGTCAAAAAATGGCGTTGTAACGGCAACTTCTCTCGATAACGGAAAAGTTGTTGATTTTGAGTGCCTATCAAAATATTGTTTTGAATGTAAGAACAAAAACAAAACCTGTGATGATTGCCAGGCAAACTATCATGGATTTAGTGCGGGAATGGAGAGTGAAGGAGCATTGCGGATTTTCAATCGCTCAGTACCAAATTACGATGTTCGGTATGTTCAGTACCTTGGAGATGGAGATTCCAAGGGGTTTCTTAGGGTTCAAGAGTCCAACATATACGGTGATGATGTTCCGATTGAAAAATTGGAGTGCATCGGCCACGTCCAAAAAAGGATGGGATCAAGACTGAGAGCTCTAAAAGAACAGTTTAAAATCCACCAAGCTGTCAGACAATAAAGCAATATCTGGACAAGGAAGGCTGACAGATGCAGAAATTCTTTTGCTGCAAAAATACTATGACCTAGCCATAAGAAGAAATGTTGGGAAATCAGTCGCAGATATGTCCAAATCCATCTGGGCAATATATTTCCATAAACTGTCGACAGATAAAAATCCACAACATGGTTTGTGCCCTATGGGAGAAGAAAGTTGGGGCGGGTACAACAAAAGCCTTGTATCTGGTGAAAAGTACACCCACAAACATTCCCTCCAGAAGCAGTTCTTCTCAAAATTAAAAAAATATTTAGAGATTTAACTGCGAAAGAACTTTTATTAAAATGTCTGCATGGCCGAACTCAAAACCCCAACGAAAGCTTTAATAACTGTGTGTGGAATCGTGTGCCAAAAAACACATTTGTGAGCAAAAAAACTTTGCAAATGGGTGTTATGGACGCAGTTATATGTTTCAATGAAGGTGCATACGCAAGAACAGAAGTATTAAAAGCACTGCAAATAAATCCAGGTATCAATACTTGTGAAGGCCTTCGTAAAATTGACTACGTCAGAATTTGTGAAGCCGAGATGAGTATCCAAAAAGCTACCAAAGAAGCCAGGACAACTAAAAGGCAAATTAAAAGGAAGAAAGATGCCTTAGAAGAGTCTATGCAAGATGAGTACAGTGCTGGAATGTTCTAAAAGTCAAATTTTAGGTAAGTGTACCATTTTATTTAGTTTTTTCCATTTTTCTCAAAACGTGTTTTTTCAGTTTTTAGGTACATGTGTAGAAAAATCTATTTATTATATTTTTTTGGAACTTGGTATGAACTTTTGTATCATGATAATGCATTTAATGCTTCTAATTTCCTTCCTGAAATGTTTGTATTTTTACTTTTATTGTTGAATTTGTAAAAAAAAAAATGACATTTTTATCAAAATTTCAAAAAGTCATAATTCAAATTTTTTTTAAAAAAATTCTGAACAAGGTAGTATAAAAATATTTATTGCATTTAAATAAACGTACAATTTTGTAACTAAAACAGCATGTTTTGTGGTGTTATATGTTATAAAAATAAAGATACATGTACCTAATGAACACCATGTATACGAAAGTTCCTTTTGGTGTGTACTTTTTCGAATCCTTATATTTCTTAAAATATTTTTAAAATTTAATAATTTTATGTTGTAGTATATTAAGAAAAGTATATAGGTTGTATGACATAATTTTTTTATTTATGAAGTCTTTCTGTTTTTGAAAATAATGTTCTTTCGTAAAGTCAAATTTTGCTCGTTTTGCTTCATCGAGGACGTCCCGGTTCCCTTAAACACATTTCACCAAAATTAAGTTTATTAGAGTACATTTTATTTACATAGATATGAATATTCATTTTTTTAATAAAAATCAACCAAACAAAACATTCACAAGAACTTAATGAAATTTATTACAGAATTTTCAAATTTTTTAAAAACAAAACATTCATTGAGTTTTTGGAAAACAATTTGAGAAAGAAATTTAATAGTTAACAGTGGCGTTACGTAGAATATTAACAACCCCCCCCCCGTAAAATCAGGTTTTGGTCCCCAAGCCATATCTTTCAAAGGACTGCAAATCCTTAACACATCGGGCTTTGACCCTTCCCCGCGATGCGGAGGTGTACGTTCCGCCACTAATATTAAACATCGTTTTGCTTAGAAATCTAGAAAAACTTTCAATTTTGGAATTTCTTTGGTAATCTTTCTCCACGAGATACAAAAGTGAGAATTTTAGGCCTAGACATAGAGTCTGATAAATTAAGACCTTTGTGTTGGAATCAGATCTCGATCACCATTTATATAAATGTCGAAATCTCAATATTATTTTTAAAAATTATTTCAGTATATTACTGAAATCTGCCATTAAATGTAATTTTCTAATATATAAAAGAAAGTTTTAAAAATGAAAATGACTGATTTTAAGGCATCAGATAATTCAGTGTTATAAAAAGGTTTTCTTCGATAGGAAAACACTAAATTATACTAAAATGATTTCATCCTATATGAGAATTTCCTAAACTCTCCAGTTATTTCATTTCATACTTACAGCTTCAAAAAAACTCATCAGATTTAGAAAGTTTTATTGCAATTTTTATATCCATTTGTTTGCATAAGAATTTATATTTCGGTTATGGTCAGGCTAGTGGGCTTCCAAATGAGCTATGGTTTAGAATCTTGATTTCATCCACGACCCTTTGTTTTAAATGTTGTAATATGCTTCATATTAAACGAAATTGATTCTTACAATCCTTAGATGGCGTAATATGGATGGGAGGAACGAGATTCCGTGTCATATTTGTCATTTGCATTTCAGAAATTCGAGGTACTACGACGCCTATCCAAATTAAAATTTTCAGTTGTGTGTGATTCCAAACCAGTCGCTTAATTCATTTATAGTACTAATATTACCTTTAATGAATATGTCATGCGTACTGAAATCAGTAATTCAGGGAAGAACATTTTGAGAAATCCCTTAAATAGTATATAAAAATACTTTACTGTAATAAACTATAATCGACAAAGTGATGATTTTCTGACTTATAAATTAATGCAGCATATAATACGAAAGGCATTTATATAAATCATTTTCATGTACATTAGGAATAAATGTATGTATTCCATATTATATTGTCATCACGTTGAAATATTTAGTGAAAACAGTGCACAAATTATCTAGAATATAAACGTTTTTGACGAATGTCAACAATATGACTTAAAAATAATAAATTAACTTCAATTTTTTTAATTAATGGTCGCTACAGTAAACGTCATCCTTTTGATGTGAGCTGCTAATTTATTTTTCACTACTTTTCACAGAACATCTAATTTAATTAGTTAATTCCATTTATTTAATACTTAAATCCATCAAGGTATATTAAATATTTTTTTAAAAAAACGTTAGTGGTACTCAGTGGCGAAAATTACACCCCCGCATCGCCCCAGGGTTCAAGGGACCCATAGCCTGACTGACCTCAAATAAGTAATCCTTTCTAAGATCCGGCTTGGGGCCCGAACCAGACTTTATAGGGTGTCCCTAATATTTTGCGTTACACAATTGGTGGTACTTATAAAACTTTTGAGATCACCACCCATCCCATTACAATCAAATTTATATTTTCTGAAAAATCCTAAGTTTTTGTATGTATTCTAAGGGGGGGGATTTCTTAGTGGATAATTATGTCTAGGATCTTAAAAAAATTCGCATCTAAAATTATTTACAAAATGTTCATTTAAACTATTTGCTGAACATAATTTAACAGAATATATTTATAAATTTTGTATAACATATTTTTTTGTTTCAGTTTTATTTATTTAAATGTTTGAATTTTACTATTGCATTGTCAAAGTGCTTCAGCATTCGATTTTTAAGAAATTTAAGTAATTTTGAATATGATTTTGCGTCTTTAATTCCTAAATAAAATATAAAATTTGTACTTTTAAAATCTTTTAATTACATGTTTTGAAAATAAGATATAAATATTTTCCATGCATAACATTCTTTGCGGCTTCTTGAATTTACAAATTTTTGTGTGCATGTGAATACTTGGGACATATGATGTTAAATGTATTGCGATTCATGATTACTTGTAACAAAATAAAGCTATTGTTAGTACCTAGAAAATTTTTGAAATTGCATATGAGGTTTTTTTTCCACTTTTTTCAGTAAAATACAAATTTTAAAGCATAAAAAAAAAACTTTTGCTATGGAATTATTCAATTTTTTTCAGTAACAAAAAGTATGAACACGAAAAGAATAAAAACTAACTGGCTTTCTCTTCCTTTTTCACTAGATAACTTTTGAAGGATGTACAGTATAGTCCTACATTCTTATATAAAACTGAAACGGAAGTGTGTGTGTGTGTGTGTTCTAAAAAAGCCTCAAATTTTAAATTTATCTGCTATTTATGTATTTCTTAAAATTAAAAAGAAATTTAAACAATTCAGAAAATCTTCCCCCACCCCCTATTCATCGTACTAAAAATAACATATATTGATCCTGTACACAAAAATTGAGGTATGCAGGGTGAATGATTGAATATTAACGTCGCACTGTTCAGCTACACGAGTGCTTTTGGCGACGGACCTCGTCATTTTGAACCATGGTCAAGTGACGAGGCCGACACCTGAGCTGGCACTCCTTCTCCTAACTACCACACCAACGGGAGGACGTTTGAGCTCTCAATAGATTTAACATCCCTACACGGCGGGTCTTCAGTGGTACTGGGCTCGAACTCATGACACGTCAGCCACAAGTCCGTTACCTTCACCACTGGAGGTATGCAGAATACAGATATGCAAGTACACTACACATGCGTAATAGTATATTTCTACACCTGAAGCTTTTTTAATCTTGTAAGAAAGTACAAAAATTAGAAACGCAGAAAATCAAGCTTACAAAATTAAGTTTTATTTTATTTATTTTTGCATTAAAAAATAATCATTTTTACACTTAAAATTTACTTTTTAAAATACTTTGGGCCTTCTTTTTCAGTAAAGTTTTCATGTACAATTTTTTTTCTGTCATTCTCAACTTTATGAGCCGCTCATGAATGAGTAAGGCAATATATATATTTCTGCTCCCTTTATTCAAATGCTGTCGACCTGAAAAGAAACAGAATGACAGAAAATACTCTAACTTTAAAACCAGACGTTTCCTATTATCCAGGAGATTAGGTATTCTATCATTAATTGTTGTTTCATTTTATACCAATATCAGTTGTTATTTTGGAAGTTCCTGATCTCCTCTTCTCAATCAAGTAATCAAGTAGGATATATCTTCAAGTATTAAATTTATTACCCAGTTCGGTAATGAAGAACACATGACTTTAACAGATTTTCGACACTCCTACCATTAATTTTTATTACCTGGTATTTCAAATATACCTCTTCAATAAGGAATGTACTTGAAAAAGACATCTGGCTTTTGAGTAGCCACGTACTCTTGATTTTTAACACGTGTCCGTCTCTCTCTGTCTTACAAATCAGATTCCAAAGTGATTTCATGGAATAAAGACGGTTAAAATAAAATTTCTTGATGTTCACTCGCAAAACACGACAGCAATAAGCCGGAAGGATACCTGAAAACACATTTCTAACGCATTAAATCCATCGAAAAAAGTGAAAACATTTTAAAAAACGGACGCCAAAGTCAGACAACTACTATGAAAATTGATTTAGCGGACTTTATGGAATCCGGAACGCACTGTATCTGTCTGTGCTGAAGAGGCCCGGTTGCCGTGATTGAAAGAAACGTTCCCTGATGGCGAGGGGGGGGGAGTAGAAGCGCGCGTCAACATTCGAAACAGTGAAAAAAAGGGGGGTTAATCCCGAAGTGAATTTGACCAACATCGAATAGATTATTGAAAAACCACCGTCGAGAATCCAATAATGAAGGAGCAACATCGAAAAATTCACAAAATCAAATCAACGATTAACAAAAAAGATATGTGGATTACACTCAACCAAAAATCTCTGCACGTAAGAAATAGAGGTCAGTGAGAAATTATTAGTTTACAATCATGTAATACAAAGTGACTGAGTTTTGTTTAACAGGACTCTTCGAAGTGGAACAGTAATATATAGGATATTAAAATTTTTATAGAATATATTTTATGTTAAGTGATAGTGTGTTTATATTTAGAAGAGAAAGTAGAGTGTGTTTTATTATATCAAATTTTGAGAAATTTTAATGTACTTCATTTTTTTTATTTTAAATTTTTAAAGGAATTATATTATTTATATGATAGTATTGGTATTATAAAGTTGAATGATATAAAGTTAGTTATTAGAGAAATGACTCTAATGTACGTATATAATGATACTGATTGTGAGGAAAAACAAAACTAAAGTCATATTGCATTCTTTTTATCCACTGAATTTTGTTATTTTGTTAATTATTTTATTCATCAATAACTTTACTAAATTTAAATTAAATTTTTGCTCATCTTGAAATTGTGTGTTTTGATATACTGGCCACATATCAGTATTCACTGTTTCTCGAAATTTTCCTTGTCTAAAATTAAAGTAATTTAACAGTTTGAAGTTTATTTTGGAAATGATACAGGGATCGAAGAGAATTCAATCATTATGATTTTGTATATGTCTTGAAATATTAAGAGGACAAACTTATTTAGTTTGATTTGTATACCTCTTATTGTTTTCATATTAGCATCCCTGAACATCTGTGATTTGATCACGCATATTTGTCAGAGAGATGTGCTGGTATTAGTATGGTGTAAATTATAGGCGAATTATATGTACTGAATGTGAAATGCGAAGGAGAAAAGTTTGTTTATGAAATGAATAAGCTTAAAAAGTTACGGAGCGATTCAAAATATTTTATGTGGTAGTTTGAAATAAAAGTGAATATGGTGAAAAATTTACTATACTAATTTGTATGTGTTGTTGAAAAAGTAGTTACTATAAGTAATGATAGATTTCTTTCTAGAGATGATTCCCACTTTTTTTTCCGAATCGAGATAAATAAAAAAATTATTTTCTTATATTGTTATCTTATATTCTTATAATACATGTAAAAGGAATATGGTCTGGTGTGTTGAATAGTGTTTAAGTGTTATATAAACTGTTCTCATATTATAAATCATATTTTATTCATGTCTATGCTTTGATATTTTAACAATGTATTTCAGCTATGTATAATTTTATGTAACAAAATTAAGTATTATTACGAGGGCGCCTGAGTATATTTTAATAGAAAATTATTATCTTAATATTTGTATATCATATGTTTTTATAAATTATATTATTGCTTAATATGATAAAATTCCACACATATACTACAAATAGATAGACTATGTGCTACCAGTAACACAAATCTAATAATATGAAAAATTTGGAGTAAACGTTAAGCTCTTTTTCTGGACGCAATATAGATTTGAAAACGCTAATGTACATTTATGTGTAAGGAATTTCATTTTATCAATTAATATTTTAGAAGTGTTATTAGTTTGTTTATTGCTATAATTTCGTTTATTGTGTTGTATTTTGATCTTATTATTCGTGTTACTTAATTCTATTTATTGTCTGTAAAATGTATTTCTATATTATGTTATGTACTGTTTTGTTTGTATTGAACATTTGTTATGTTTGCAAGAGAGAAAGACCACCATTACTCCAAATTTAAAATTGGGGGGAAAATGTAAGGATAATTAAATTAGACCTAAAATTAAACCCTAGACCACTTATAAATTTTATTTTCCCGTTACATCTTCAAGTATTAAATTTATTACCCAGTTCGGGAATGAAGAACACATGGCTTTAACATATCTTCTACGCTCCTACCATTAATTTTTATTACCTCGTATTTCAAATATACCTCTTCAATAAGGAATGTACTTGAAAAAGACATCTGGCTTTTGAGTAGCCGCGGACTCTTGGCTTTTAACACGTGTCCGTCTCTCTCTCTCTTACAAATCAGATTCCAAAGTGATTTCATGGAATAAAGATGGTTAAAATAAAATGTCTTGACGTTCACTCGCAAAACACGACATACATATATAGTCGGACCTTTGTTTAACGAAGTCGCTAAATCCCGGAAAAAAGTTCGTTGGGAGAGAGAGAGAGAGAGAGATTTATCTTTCAATATACTTTAAAGCAAGGGGAAAATAACGTTGTTCAGAGTTACTCTGTATTTTCAACTTTAAAAAAGTAATTTTACATTAAGATTAACAATTTTAATGACATTTTCTAATTTTAAGCCTGCAAATAATTTTAAACATACATATATTATAGTCAGTAATTTTAACCATATGTTAGCACATATGTCCTTAAATTTTATTACAGGTAAAATCTATTTATTTTGAGTTTTTCGCTTGAAAAATATTTTTCTCTCATGATACGCCTCTCATCTTTGCAATGCACCAAAGTAGGAAGAAGTGGAACATCCTTTCATCATTTGTAGAACGATAATAACGTTATATAACTCTGTATCAAATAAAAATAATTAGTAGTGTACTTCCAATCCAAACAGTCTAGAGAATAAAATGTCAAATCAGGAGTCATCCTAACCATGATTTAAAATTACGAGGTTTGTCACCACTATACCCTTCATGTTGCTTCGAAGTGTGATATTAATAAAAACAAATGACCAACCAACGAAATCCACACGGAGAAAACAGACACACTCAAAAATGAACACGCAGACATATTCATTTTGAAATGAGTATGTTTGTATCAGATTTGAACTCATGCGTTATCGATTGTAATACATTACATGTACTCAAAACCCCCAAAAATGGTTAATTAACACTCTCAGACAAATTAAAAAGATATTCAGGATTACAGAAGCTCTTTTAATATACTGGTTACATATTTTAAAAATTAGGATTTAACAGCAAATTTAATTCTATTAAACCTTTCGAACTATATTTCGTATCTACCACGCTACACGCGGAGGAACAAATGAGTATTAAAATGAATACTGTTGTTGTATATGTGTTGTTATTTCTGATTTTCTCTTATATATAAATCTAAAAAGTACGTGACTTGTTTTAAATATAAGTTTCATATGTTGTGTGGTAAAATTATATAAATTACACTCTATATATGATAAATACACTCTCTAAATGTTTACTTTATTTTGGCGGATTATTTAATTAGGCACCAAGTAAATTAATTTAGCGATGGGTGTTACGAGAAACTACAAATAAGCATTTTGCTATGAAAATAAAAAAATAAATAAAATAGTAAAAATCAGTAATGTATTTAAATTAAGTTGTTTGGCGATGGTTTCCGGTCGCCAAATCCTACACTTTAACCCAAAATTAAAAAACTTTATCTATGTCAGGACACATAGCCAACTTCTAAAACCCCATTTTAAATTCTGCTTTGAAAGGTGGTCAACCAATGACCATTATGTTACATGAATAAAAGTATTGTTTTGCAGTAGAATGTGTTTGTATGAATTGTAGCATTAACATGTTTGAATATTCAATATGAGTGTGCGTGGTTTTCCCAACTGACTGAACATGGTGTTAAGTTTTTATCAATTAGCACTGTTAGTAGAAGGTGCCTTGAATGTAGGAATAAATACAACTTTAGACAACCCATTGTATCCAAATCAATACTAAAAATATTCACGATTTAAATTTTACTACATTTTCAAAACCCAAAAAATGACTTTATTTCTTCGTGCAATATATTTTTGCCCCCAAAGCACTTATTTATAGACAAATAATAATTTTAAGTATTCTTTTGCTAGTTTGGAATAAAATTTTAGTTTTATTTTCATACTAAACTCTAAAATAGTTTGTGCATGTCTTAAAAAAAAGGTAAGTTAACAAAATAAGTTATTGTTGGCAATTATTAATCTTTTTAAGAGACTAATTTCTTGAGAATTTTAAAGCACTTTTTTAGCTTATTTTAATTAAGTAACGGAAAATGTCTTAAAAGTTCTCAAAGAAATTATCTGAGTTTCAACAATTTCAATACACTTATTTTATGATTCTTTTTATGATTCACTCTCATTTTCAAATAGTGAAAGAATCAAAATTAACTGAACAGAGTGAGCAAAATTAATTATAAAATTGAACGTAGTATATTTCAAGAATGTTTTTACTCTTCGGTTTAGACATAACGTATAAAAATTAAATCTACTTAACTACTAATATTTAATTAATATTTTGTCTGATTAATAATTGATTTACATTGTTTAAATTAGATTTATTAGTATTACCATATTATCACAACCTTTTGGTGATATATGAAACGAAGCATATGATTGCCAATTCAGCATGACACATGGGAAATTGGTATTGCCAACTTGGTGAGTTACCTAAACATTGACAGTTGTTGTCATATGTAAGTACCGATTTATCTCATAACATAGGCTATACTTTCATGACTATAATGCTTTGCTTGAAAACAATTGTGATACTTCTATAAAAAATCTTATTAGATTAATATTTTTTATGATAAAGAGACATAGTCATTGATCTTCTGGTTTATAATACATCTTTAATGTGACCATAGTGTTTTGTTTATTTAGATGAAAATGAATGAGATATATATCATATTCTTGATATTCAACCCGATTAAATATTTTACGCTTTTATTTATTAAAGGAAGGTAGAGAAAATTTAGGTACTTACATATTATTGCAACAATGTCAACGCGTTCAAGATAATTCGCTAAGTTGGCGACCCTGTCTGTACAGGTTGAGAAAACTACTAAATTTTCAATAAATATAGTTCCTTCTTTAAAATTGGATTCAGTAATTAATTTTCAAATATTTTCATAATTACAAAATAAATTTTTATACCTAATATTTTCTTAGATTAATACAAAATTATTCATTAAGTTAGAATTTTTTTTTCTTTTTAGAATCATTTAGAGTCTTTGAGTGTTTTGTTCTATATATCTCTTTAATCAGTCTTTCCGTTTAAATTCTAAAACACTCGATGTACTTTTATAACTTAATTTCCATTATCTAATACCGTTCTAAACTTTTATAATGAATAATATTTATTATGATTTATATATATAATTTTATTAATAATTTACTTTGTTCAGATCTACTTTTAGGAACTAATGAACTTACTTTAGGAACTCTTTTTTCTTAGGTTCTCTACTTTAGGAACTATTCGAATGGAAATCATAATTTTTTGGATATTTTAAATAAACTTCTAATATGTATTTCATTACAGAATTTTATCTGGTATTTTATTTACATTTTCTACACATTTTTTTCAGTGATTTAAAACCAAAATATGGTAGTTATTCAGAAATAGCCCAATCATATAAACTATTAGCATCTAAATACATTAAGTAGATAGATTCCATATTTTTATCAGCATTTTTCATCTTCTATTTATTACTTGATTTTTTATATCTGTTATAACATTGGGGTGTACGTCCGCTAATTTCTTAAAATCCTATCTTAATTATTTATAACTAACTCTATTTCAGTTTTTTTTAACATGGTATGCCAAGAAAATCTAGGACCTGTAAAACATCAAGCAGGACTTAATTCCTTAATCTTCATACATTCATCTCTGAAATGTTCAAAAAGGAAATGAAATTAATTTTAAATTTAACTTTCCTTTTTTTTCATTACTAGTTCCTACAAGTGTTATTTTATAGAGTTGTGATATGAAATGTTATAACTTTTTAAATAATTCAGTTATAATATATCCAAATGTATTCTTATAACAGAAATATTCTTACATTCCTTGTTGTAAATCAATGAATATCTTATCTTTAAATAACTTTTCAGTGTGTTACTTGATAATTTCGGCTCCTTATGTTTGCGAAGTTTTCCTTTTTCCAAAAACTCCTTTTTAAAACTTGAGTTACTTCTCTCATTAATCCTTAATCGATTAACCTAACCTATTGAACATGTTTATTATCGTCAGTATTTAGTTGATATTAGTATTATTCAATTTGTATACTTGCATATGAATTAAAAAAATTTTTATCACGTTGTTACGAAGTTTAAATTTTCCCCTTTCGAGTAGTATAATATGATTAAAAAAAATTTTTTTTCCTGATAGTTAAATTTAGATAGATATGTTTATAGATTGTGTGCTTTGATAAAAAAAAATTTAATATTTCAGGGTAAAGATGTAAAAAATTTTCCAAACAAACAAGAATTGAATGCTGTATCAATAATTTTTTTTACCGGTTTTGAATTATTCAGAAACATAGATTTTAGAGAAAAATTAATAATTTAGAGAAGAAGAGAGAAAGGAAACTCTTAAAAAGAATTCATTGTTATATGTATGTTATACCAAGCGTCGGCAACATATGGCACGCGAAACAATTTTCAGAGGCATCTACAAACTTGTGAGATAACTATCTCATAAAAAAAATAGAATGAATGCGTCTAACGCATTTTTATTTAAAGCTATACCTTGTATTCAATTCTTTGTCATAAAACAAAGAGACACGAGAAGAGCAAATCTAATTTTGTAACAAATATCTTATATTGGATTTAAAGAAAAATAACAACTCATTTATATTATATATATATATATTGTTACGAATTCTGTAAATTGGTGTAATTTGTCTTATGATAATGAATGTTATATGTATCCCATTGTATTTCAATAGCAAGTCGCCAAATTGGCGAGATATTGGCTCATTGGCGATGTTTTAGGCAACTAATTTTTGTCGCCAAATTTGGCGACATTTCGCCGTTTGGCGACGGAAGTTGGAAACCTTGGCGACAGAGAGGGATCCTGATTTCTTGAATTCTCTCCAAGGTTCTGGATTTTTCTAATATGACATAACTTCCTGTTAGTGACGTCACTTCCGGCAGAGAGCATATAAAAACAAGCACGAAAGATTAGGTATTGTATTGGAGCCTTAGACAGCAAGCAAGCTGTAGGCTGGTGACTGAGCTATTGAATGCGCAGTGTTATTCTTGTAGTCTTCGTTAAATAAATAGCTTTATTTATTTTTTTTTAAAAGGATTCTGCTTATTGAATTTACTCTAAGCACATCGCAGGAAATTCGTAACAAATTGGCGTCAGAAGCGGGATCGAATAGTGAAGATAAAGGAAAATGGCTGATCTTCATCGAGAATCTCTGTCGAAACTCACTGTGGCCGCATTGAAAGACGAACTGTCGGCGAGGAATTTGCCCACATCAGGACTGAAAGATGACTTGATCGAACGTCTTCGAGAAGCTCTTGAAAGAGAGCAAAGTTGTGGTGGTATATCCGACAACGTTGGTGAAACGAATGAGCAGAGTAAGAAAGCTGCGGAAGAAAAGCAGAAGGAAGAATCCGCATTGGAAGACAAATTAACGCAACTTTTGTCATTCATGACAGAAATGAAAGCTGGACAAGTTGAAATGAAAACAGAAATGAAAGCAGGACAAGTCGAAATGAAAGCAGGACAAGCAGAAATGACATCTGAGATGAAGGAAATTAATAACGCCGTGAAGGTAGCCAATGCTAAAGTAGAGGAATTTGAAGGAAGATTAGAAGAAATGGAAAAGAAATTTGAGAAATTGAAGCAAGAAATGGAAATTCAAGTTACTGAAGAATCAAGAGAGTCCTATGAAACTCCTCAAGAATTTGGATTGGCTGCTGCAAATCAATCTCAAAATGCTCGATATATGCCTGTTGTCAACAGACCCTGTATGAAATTACTGCCTTATGACGGGCAAACATCTTGGCAGGTGTATAAGACGCAGTTCGCCATTGTCGCAGAAGCTAATGGCTGGGATCCAATTACCAAAGCTCGCCAATTGGCTTCTTCTCTCCGAGCCGAAGCTGCAGATATACTGAGGACCATTCCCGATAATGAGCAGTTAAATTTTGATGCTCTTTCAAGTGCCCTAGAGTTGCGTTTTGGCGAGAAATGCCTGAAGGATTATAGCCGACTTCAGTTAAAGACTCGCCAACAAAAATCCAACGAAACCCTTCAAGAGCTCGCAACGGTCATTGAAAAGCTGTCCCACCTCGCCTTCTCCGATTGTCCTACAGAAGTAAGAGAGACTTTAGCTGTGCAGTATTTCGTCGATGGCGTCAGAGATGTAGAAATACAAAAGGCACTACGAATGGCGGAAACTAAGGATCTGAAGTCCGCTTTAGTCTACGCGATCAAGTTTGAAGCGGCACAACAAGCATCGAGAAGGGATCGTCACTTTATCAGAGGTGCGGAGGTGAAACGAGATGAGGATCCTTTACTTAAAGTTATGACACAACTGTTAGAGGAGTTCCGGGGGACGAAGCAGAAGTCTGGAGAGGAGACAGGCAAATTTAAAAGAAACAACGCCCGTTGCTGGAAATGTGGAGCAGAAGGCCATCTCCAAAGGCAATGCCAGGCTCGCCAAGATCAACGGCCTAGGAGCCTGTCGAGGAATAATACTCAGGGAAAACTAGGTAGTGGCGGTCTCGCGGGGCGGAGGGTGCCAGAGAATGAAAAGCCCCATTTTGAAGTGTTACAAATTTCATCAAGCAGCGAGAATGGACTGTTTATTGAAGCGAATGTAAATGGATTTCCGTGTCGAATGGTCGTTGACACAGGGGTCAATGTCACCCATTTGCGCCAAGATTTAGCACAACAACTTGGCGTAAAAATTCTTCGGACACCGCCCTGCGTTACCCTTCAGACCGTGAAAGGGATAAAATGCCCATTATTGGCAAGATGCATATAACAATTAAGTTTGGAAATGTGTTATATGGCCATACCGTGTTTGTAGCCGAAATCACCGACATTGTTATACTCGGTTTGGACTTCTTAACAAAACATAATTTTGTAATTGACTTTGAGAATAATGTGCTACGCTCAAATTCGGAAGATGTAGCGTTATTCCAGTTAGGAGCTGTTGAAAGAGAACCGTGTCATCGAATAACTTGTAAAAGTGATATTACTATTCCAGCTCGAATTGAGATGCTTGTAAGAGGGGCCGCTGAGAAAAGTCAAAACTTTCGACATGGTCTAACTGAATTTCCGGACTCTGAAAATTTTCCAAAAGGAGTATTGGTTGCTTCCGCACTGGTAGATCTTTCGAAGGAAACTGTACCAGTCAGAGTTGTTAATCTAACTGGTAATCCTAAAACAATCAGGAAAGGCGACGTATTAGCAACATGTGCTCCAGTCACCTGTATACAGAAACATCCCGAAATCATGTCGAAAAAGCCTTCTAAAGAACACGAACTGAATCTGTTGAAGCCCACTGAATTGAATGATGAACAGAAAAGTGTAGCATGGATGCTTATTGACGAATACGAGGAACTGTTTTCCTGTACATCTGGTGACCTCGGGAGAACGAAATTGGCTCAACATCGAATTGAAACTGGGAATCACTCTCCTATTAAACAGAATCCCCGAAGACTACCAATTGCTAAGACAACAGAAGTTAAAGATCTACTAAGGGACATGCAGGAACGAGATGTCATCGAGCCTTCGTCGAGTCCCTGGGCTTCTCCCATCGTGTTAGCCCGAAAGAAAGATGGATCTACGAGATTTTGTGTAGACTATCGACGGCTCAATGATGTCACAAAAAAGGACAGTTATCCACTTCCACGAATCGATGACACGTTAGACATTCTTAACGGAAACAAGTGGTTCTCTACCTTAGATTTGAAAAGCGGTTATTGGCAAATAGAGATACATCCTGAAGACCGTGAAATGACAGCATTCACGACAGGAGGACAAGGACTTTGGCAGTTTAAGGTCATGCCGTTTGGTCTCTGTAATGCACCAGCTACCTTCGAACGCCTCATGGAGACAGTGTTGAACGGACTCACTCCTGAAGCTTGCCTTGTTTATTTAGACGACATCATCATTGTAGGAAAAGTTTCGAGGAACACCTCAGCAACCTAAGGAGAGTATTTGAAAAATTGAAAGAGCCAAATTGAAGCTAAACCCCTCCAAATGCAACTTATTCCGTCACGAGGTGAATTATCTGGGTCACATAATTTCTGCTCTGCTGATGGTGTTAGAACTGATCCACAGAAAGTGTCAGCTGTAAAAGACTGGAGGCGCCCTAAAAATGTGCATGAGCTTAGAAGTTTTCTCGGTCTGTGCACATATTACAGAAGATTTGTTAAAGGATTTTCTTCAATCGCGAGACCTCTCCACAGGCTGACTGAAAACAAACAGAAGTTCTTGTGGACAGACGAATGCGAGGAAGCATTTAATAGCTTGAAGGCGGCTCTAACATCGTCTCCCATTCTAGTTTATCCGGATCCCGAAAAGCAATTCATTCTTGACACGGACGCAAGCCATGAAAGTGTCGGAGCAGTTTTATCCCAAGAAATTAACGGCCAAGAACATGTCATCGCATACTGGAGCAAGTGTCTTTCAAAGCCTGAAAGAAATTACTGCGTCACCAGAAAAGAATTACTGGCCATTGTAAAAGCTGTTGAGAACTTTCATAGTTA
>BMAO01011082.1:0-57684 GCA_019973975.1 Trichonephila clavata | reverse complement strand
ATTAGTATCTGATAATCGAATAAACTGTTTTTAATAAATAGTCAAAGATGTGTAGTATATTTTTGATTAAGGTCAATTTATAGGGGGTTTTAAGGGTTCATACTTTTTGAGATCAATTAGGAGATTTCAAGACTAAAGCTTTGGTTGGGATGAGTTTGATTACCTCAAGTGGTTCAGAATAACAATAATATAATGATAATTATTTGTAATAAGTTTTTACTGAAGCCTAACTTATTTCAAAATTAGCACTCGAACCACTATGACATCGAAGCGGCTTTAATCAATAAAAAAAATTAATATCCATTGACTGTAAATGAAAAAATTTCAAATATTTTCTTTGGCATCATTTTAAATCTTGAAATGCAGACGTTCATACTTGAGTTTGTAGTGCAAATATTTATAAATAATCATCACAATTTCAAAAGGTAAGATTTTTATAAACGTTTTTTTAATTTAATTAATTGAATGAATTATCAAACAATATGTATATATATTTTCAGAACTCTTGAATCTCTTCGAGAAGCATTTTTTAAATAATTTTTTTGCCATAAACTTGAATTCAATTTTATGTTTAATATCATTACGTATTCTTTAACATACTAAAGATATTAAGATGGTTTTAAAGACATTTAATCCCATTCTTGATATCAATCTGCTTAGAAATGCTTATAGATTATTGTAATATATTTATGTGCATACACAAAGTTTGCCAAAAAAACACACAAATAAGTGACTGGCCGCCGTTGTATTTTATTATTCATTACTATATTTTTGCTTCGAAAATAAAAATCTCTATTTAAAAAATGTGAGAAGATTTGTATAAAAGGAAAGTCATGCATAACTTAAAAAATAACAAAATTTCAGGTGTATTAAACAACAAAGGAAGAAACTAAAATACTAGACTTTCCATTTATTTTATATCATTGATCAATCACATGTTTTAAGCTATTGAATATCACTGATGTACAAAGAACGTTTTTCTAGTGCAGAACGTTATAAAATAAGTTATTTAGAGGGCAATTTAGCTGAGAAATTTCTACTATAGTACTATACTCATGGTAAAGCAGAACTTATGCATACGTTTGAACAGTGGCGCACACACAAGGGGGGGGGGACCCCTCCCCCAAAGCTCTTGATTTTTTTCCGATTTATTTTAATTCTATGTATTTCGTACCTAAAATTTAATTAAATATTTGTTATTATTAATTAATTTTATTAATTAATGCTAATTATTTATTCAACAATTAATTTTTTAATGTTTTTTTGTTCCCAAAAATCGACAAAATCAAAAGAATATGTTGGACGGCTTATTGGAGTATGGTACGAGAAGGGTGGACTTTCGATCCCACCACCCCTTGAAAAATTCCTCTGTGCGCCACTGCGTCTGTACGATCGTAGGGCATTGACAATCCGTCATGGCAGAAAATATTTCTCAGAAAACCTTCAGTCTTGGGAAGTGCTCCAAAAATTATCTTTTTGAAGTCACTTTTCGTCTCGTGTAGTTTTCCATTTGCGAGGGTCTGATACACTAATACCATTTTTTTCATGTACAATCGAGTCATTTATAGTACTAATTCCAAATTGAGTTATGTCTTCTGTGGCCTAATGGACATGAACTCGTGGCCGGCTTTCGTCGAATAGTGGGTTTGAATCCTGGTGCCACTGAAGACCCGCCGTGTGCACCTTAAATCTGCCATAGTTCAAAGTTTTCTCTTTGGCGTGGTGTGGCTGTTAAGAGAATGTGGAGTCAAAATTACGAGGTCCGTGACCAAAAGCCCTCGTATTGTCTTATAGTAACAAACACTGACTCCAAATTGAGTTGGTCTAGTCACGAATTCCATTTCTGGTTCAACAAACTCATTAGAAAAATCATGTCCCTGGATGTCCCTGCAACATATACTAAATGGAGGATTTACGACTCCGAGGAGCCCAAGGGACCTTTTATTTCTCCCTTGGGGTATTGTCTTTTGATAAATATGATGGTTTTGGAATATCTAGCGATATTTCTGCTCTTTTTTTTGTTATCGTTTTATCTTTTTTTTTTTCGTTTCTTGCAGTTACAGAATCAAGTCGAGATGCATGCTTTTTCATAAAGTGATAGTTGTTTGATGCAACTTGGCCAAATAAAGTCATTGTGCGAATAGAGAAAATTCACTCTCTAATGGCGTAATGTAGAAGTTAGAGGGTAGCAACTGGGGTGTGCTATCATCATCTTGAAGTTATTAGTAACAAAATAGATTGGCAATAGTCCTAGAGAAATTCAAGTGTGGCGAGTTAAATAGAATCTACTAACTAAAAACCAGATTGTTTTATGTTTGTATGGGATTCTAGAATTGCATTATAATAAAAATATATAAAATACAAAGTGGTGTAAAAGAGCTCTTACAGGACACACACAGCCACTACATATAATTAAAATACATACAATTAAAAATGCGTAAGAAAGTTATTCGTAGCGGATCATAATTCCAAACAACAGTCAAATGATGAGGACAAAACTAGAACTGGTACCCCGCTTTCTAACTTATACTTAACGCCAGAGGAATGATTTTGAATCCATTTAAAGTCATTTGCTCTACATTATACGGAGCCGCAGTAGCATAGAATTCCAGCCTAGGACTGCTGAAGACCCACCATGCAGTGACCGCGGTAGCCAAGTGGTCAAGGTATCGACTCATGGTTGGCGTATCATAAGTTCGAGCCAGTACCACTGAAGACCCGCCGTGTAGGGGAACGATGCACGTTAAATCTCTCGAGAGCTCAAACGTCCTCCCGTTGGTGTGGTAGTTAGGAGAGGAGTGGGCCAGCTCAGATGTCGTCCTTGTTACTTGACTATGGCTCAAAATTACGAGGTTTCGTCATCAAAGTTCACGTGTAGCTGAATGGTGAGACGTTAATATTCACTCACTCTGCAATATTTAGGGATCTGTAAAGGACGAAACCTTAATCCACTATCCTTCGGTTACAAGAGCTCGTTACCATAGCGACAGGATTATCCTATATCTTTTGGGTAAATTAGAGAAGCCAATTAAATGGCTATAAAACAGATTCAAAATAAAACTATTTTAAGCTTTACATTTTTTATTTGTTGAACATCTAGAGCTGACTGAAAACTTGCGTTACAATTGTAAATATAGAAGTAAATAAATACTATGTATATATATATAATTTATTTTTGGTAGTAAGTAATTGCATTATTTCCAATTCTGTTTCATGCTGCTTTACAAAATTGATAATCCCCCCCCCCAGAAAAATGAAATACACTTCAAAAGCTTTCATACTAAAAATATTTTAGATATTTCTGTCTTTCTCTCTTCATACAAAAATAAAGGCACTCCTAATATGGGGAGACATTTCAACTGACAAGTTCAATTCAAGGCACTAGTTTGCATCGAACAAAAACGTTCTAAAGATAGATTTGAGATAGATGAAATGAATTGCGTTTGAGTTGACAGTTCTCTTGACAAAGTCTGCCCTTTTGGTATTTTCGAGATGAAAATATATCATGACTTCCAAAGCCGACGACTCCAAGCATTTGAATAATAATAGATTTAATGATAGACAAAGGTCTACACGAAAATAAATCAACGTATATAAAAGAAATATTATAGCAAATTATTTACAATAATGCGAACCACATTCGTTATAAACTAGCTTTAAACGATCCAGAAAAGGCTTTCTAAATCAGTTAGTTCCACTAGCCGAAACTCAGATAGACAAGATCTCTCTATTATTCCAGCCAACGCAAATGACTGAACTCTCTCCTGTACTGACTCGACCTTTGTTTTAAAGGTCCCTTATACAGCCTCATAAAAATTTCCAACAGGGTCAATCCAGAGATTTCTTGATGGTTCTTTGGTGATATTATTTTTTACCAAATTTGTCACCAAGAGCGGTAAAGGGTTTCTAGGATTGCCAAAATCTAATTTTAGCTGGGGAGCGAAATTTTCCAGTTAAACTCATTCCCCACAAAGTGCGTGCTGGTACGGGAAAAACAACATACGTTGCGTATTTCACTATTGTTTTTTGATCTAATCTTGACATTGCAACCCGATATATCATTAGAAGTTGAAGAATATAGATTTATAAAACTTTTTCTAAAAAGTTCTGGTTGATGCATTTATACATGATTCTTGAAATCGCAGTAATTTTTTTAGGTAATAAAATGTAATAAAAATTAGTACATGGGGGGGGGAATTTCATATTTCTCGATTTTACTATAATTCAGAATTGCTACTCTAATAACTGGATAGATTTAATATGGAAAATACTTCTTTGGGAAAAAAAATCGAAATAAATTTTACACTACAATACCTTCTAACACATGCTCAATTTCTACATCTCTTGCAATAATGTCTTCCTTCAATGTTTGTTTTATGGAAAATATGTAACAAATAAAGTCCTCAGTTAATTACTTAATTAGCTTAATTGAAATATTCAATGGAGATGAATAATAGATTACCAAATATAAACGCAAGTGTCATCTCTTTTGTCCTACTGAAAGCCTTTTTCGACAAAAACAAGAGGAATTGTTCTACTGTATCTCATACATTATAAAGAAGAAGAGAGACTGGCATTTTCTAATTATCTCTTAACTCGTGATCCGCAAAACCCGTCCGAGGCTAGTCACTCAACAGTAAAATGCTTTTATGTTACCTTGTACTTTTTATACTTTTCACGAACACTAATTATCTCTGAAGTGAAATCCTTTTCATGCGACAAAAAAAAAAGAAGCATTGGAGCATTTTGCATGTACACACTCATTCTTATGGGACTCTTTTCTTAGAAGGTTGCTTAATTTATTAATTTCTTTATTCCTTTTTCAATGAAGCAACGAGTTACCTATACCTGAGGGATTTTTGTTGTTGGCTTGGTAGTTTGTTGAGGGTTAACTAATTATTTAATGATATGTTGTGATATAGATAAATACAATATCATTGATGTTAGTTTAATAGTATTGTTAATCGTCTTCTTTATATATATACTATATGATGCATCGCGTGTGATTGTGGAAAGTGTTACAGCTTGGCAATGATTAAACGGTTAATGTATTACGTAAATAATAGAACGACAATTTGTATAAAATAAGGGGGGGGGATCTTTTTGCCTACACGTAAGATAATTATAAGTAGTCTTGATATTTGATGATTGTTACTATTAACTGAAATATACTAAAAATTAAATGTTTTTTTTTCAAAAATTTATCTTGAGGGGATTAACATGAAAATTTAAAATTTCCATCGACACAGTTTTTGCTTATTCTCTATTTTTTATTTTTATTTTTACAAAATTATAATTTAAAAAAAATATTCTATTTATTTTAAAATTGAAATTATTCTGCAACGAAAAGAAAATAAATGAATTTCGACGAAAAATATTAGCATGAAACACGTTCAGCTTTTCCATAGAACTAACATAATGAAAAAAATTAGAATGTAATGGAAATGAAAAAACATATTAATAAAGAGTAATTGAGTAATTGCAGTTCGCTGCAATATTAAAATCATGTCTGGTAAAAAAAATAGATACGTGAGTAGTTGTTCTAAGGTCGCGGAGTTAATATATAGGGTTTTAAATTTTTGTTTAAAGTTTGATTAAATTGTTAATTAATAATTTTGCAGTTTAATTATATACATTATTTATTAATTCCGCCATACGCAGTTTTTAAGAAAATATGATGCGTCATACTGTAGAGTTTTTAACTTTGTGAAGCTATTTTTGTACGCTCGCGAATGTCTGCTATATATTATATCAATATCAACTGTGGCCAACCTGCGCCCCCCCCCCTCTACGAGATTCATCATACTTCTAAAAATAAAATGTAGTGTAAAATATAAATATGAGTACAATTAAACCGATTATTAGGTCTCGATTTAACGATAGCAATCTCCAAGATGCTATAAGATTGGAAAAATCATCTTAAATGCCTAACTTTGAAAAACTAGTAGATAATATGCATAGTTAAAATCGCTTTAAATGTACAGTAGAACGTGTTTATCCGAATGTTTATTATCCGGAGCGTCAAATATCCGAACCAAAGTCCGGATACGTTTTCGAACAGTGCAATGCTCAACAGTTGTTTCCTGTGAGGCCAAAAGTGTCGGAAAACTCAAGGCGAGGAACAATTGGGGGATTTCAGCTGTGTGTGATTCGGTAAACATCTGCGCGGAATATTAGGTCAGTTTGTTTCCAAGTGAGGGGTGTGTGCATGCTCTTTTTATGTTTTTTTGATGTAGAAACCTGGATGGCGTGAACTGGTACAACGAAAAATAAGTGATTATTTTCCACAGTCAAGGTAAAATTGCGACATTTTGCACCTATTTTGCTTTTTCTTCAAGCACGAATCCCGCATGTGATGATTTTCAATATTTGTATAGTGTCCGGTTTCCTATACTACATGGATCGGATTTGGTTTTCGGTTATCTGAACAATCGAGTATCCGAACGGTGTCCGGTTCCAATTGATTCGAATAAACGATGTTTTACTGTATTTACTTAAATTTTTTTATTACCTTTTTAGTGTAGTATATTTCTTATTATGCTTATGATTGTAGTAAAATAAAGAAATATTAAGGATTGTTATCCTCTTTTTTAACTGCCCCCGCCACCAATTTTCTGTTTGTCTGATGTGCCCAGACGGGAAATAAGGTCAAGAACGCCAGCTGTAGAGTAAAAAAAATTAAATTAATTTTTACATGTTTTTAAGTCATATATCGTTAAGTCATTTGCTTTTTATTTTCATGTGTGTTTAAAATTTGAACCAACGAATTATATTATTGAAACTTGCACTATTTTTTTAACTGCATTAATTTCATTGAAATAAAATAATATAACTTTTAAGAAATGAATCCAGTTACGTGTATTAAATAATTTATTATTTGACTATCAAAATTCCTTACCTCAAAAAATACTTTGTAATATTTTGTTAAAAAAGTATCATAAACTTCAGCAATATCATAATTCCTTTCAAAGAAATTAATTTTATTTAATTTTTATATATTTTAGTAATAAAAGTGATGAAAATAAATGCGATTTTAGAGTATATTACTCAACACATATCATTTTGAAAATTATTTCGAAAATTTGAGGAATTTATAGCACGTTTTTAACATTTTATTTCAGAATTTTATCCAATGCAGGGGAAAAAGTTGCTAAAAACTCTTAAAATAATATGTACAGTCCACCCCCGATTTAGCGAATTCATCGGGGCCAATTATTTTGTTAGTTAATTCGGAGTTATTCATTATATCGGGGTCCAAGCAAAATACAAATTTTTTGCACTTACCTTTTCGAAATTCTATAATAAGCAACTACACAAAAAAATCCATAGTTAAAAATTACACACTTTTTATTCAGCAGCTAAAAATACTATTAGTGAATTATTACGCACCAGTTATTTTGAAATTTTAAAATACTGATTAATAGATGTTTAATAACCTTTTTGATTCTAGACTCAAAAGAGTTTTTCGACTTTATGCAATGAAGAAAATATGGCGTCATTTACAACCTGCTGCATAAGGTATGTTTTTACAGTTTTCAAATAATGTAAAATATCAGAAAATGTAACAGTTTGTCGTAGCCTCTCGCTACCCTAAGATTCTCAACTCCCCTTCAGGTATTACCGAATCTGAATGTGTTGACTGGTTAAATAATTCAGTAGTTGTTTTAACAAATTAATCTTATTTATTGATTTTCTTAATTAAAGAAATTACACAAATACTATTCAATTTTAAGAACAATAAAACACAGTGGAGAATGAGAAGGGTTCAATAATCGTGAACGACGGAATCCGATCTGAATCTACGGAAGATCGACGCGTACAATTACAACTACACACTTATACTTAATTGAAATCTATAACTAACCTGATTTCTTATGCTAGAGCAGGTTCGTCTAGTTGGTTCTTTAGGATCTTGATTGGGTCAACTTAAGGTCAGGATTCTTCTTAAGAGGCGACTTATATTCTCAGCTATTCCCACAGTTCTTCTACGAACTAATTTTATCCACGACGGTGCGTTGGATTCCAACGGTTCTATTCACAACATCTACGTTTACACTTGAAAACACTTTATCATTTCATTTCATTTTCTCTTCTAACTCGCTAAACCCGAACTTATATAAAATATCTCATTTGCATAAATCACGCTTTGGCTCCCGGTGGAGATTGGTTGAAATAAATAAAACATTAAAGAATATATGAGAAGGTTGGTGAAACGCGTAAGAACCCGTCACAAGTTTTAATAGGAGTTTCATTACCAGTTTCTGCATCAGAATCGCTATTTATTGGCTTCTACAAATCAATAATTTTCCTAACTTCAGTTGCACATAAAGACAGCCCACCCTCAAATGTAACGTAATCGTAAAATCATAAAAAAAATCTACTGCGTTTTGGATTGGGATGATACACGAATGGAATTTCCAATCCTATTCAAAATTTACACATAGGCTACACCAATAACGCATCTGCACCCTCTCCCGTCGAGTTTGGCTGCTTAAGAATAGCCTTTCTGTTCAGAACAAAAAAAGATGTAATTTTTAAGGAAAATAATTTTTATCATGAAAAAGTAAGGGAAGGAAAAAATTATTAATGATTATATACTACAAAGAAAATATGCATTCATGACAAATGATCATTAGAACATAATAAATCTTCCAATGGATTCGAAATCATCTAATGAAGTTTTCCAATACTTTCGTAATGAGAGAGAGAGAAGTACCAACAAAAAGGTAAGAACGCGATGGAATTTACCTAATTAATCCCCCAGGTAGGGTGTCAGAGTGAGATCTCTGTATTCAACCTCCAATTACTAAGCACTATAACTAAGTCTTTATTCTTTCAGAAGTAAAAAGAACATAAACTATCTATGTCAGCTTGCATTGGCAACTTGCAACTTATTCTTCGGAGAGAGAGAAAAATCTTTGAAAAAGGGCGTTACTATTCGGAATACGTGAGTATAGTTCCTTTCACAAGAAAAGGAAAAAGAGAGGAAAGATATCAAGCGTCAAAAGGAACAAAGAGATAAAAGACAAGAACTTTATCTCTTCAGTGTCGCTCATCACAATGGAGGTTGTCTTTTGCAGAGTTCTTAGCATTGTTGAGAAGGAATGGAAAAAAAACCTCACGTTTGTTGAGAAGAGTGGTGCATGCGTTGCTTCCAGAATTATTCTTAGTTTATAATATTGTTTTGAAGATGATATGGATTTATGGTAATTTCAAGTAACTAGCAGGATTTTAAGACATTATTAGTATAAATCTAGGGCTCTACTATATCTAATTTTAAAATGGAAATATCCATGTTGCATTTGTATAGAACTGTTGTTGCCGCTGCTGCGAAGCATATTACTTTCTCAAACATACTAGGGTTTGACTAACTACAAAAGTTAATTTGAAACACACACACATATATATATATAGTGTGTGTGTGTGTGTGTGTGTAGAAGCTTTTTGACTAAAAATGGTCAAATAATTTCTCATCTTTAATTTCTACTTACATCTTTCTCATTTTATCGTATGTAGATTGTATTTTATAGATAATCATTCTGACAAGAATTTTTTCTGCTTCTTTTTCTTTGGTTGTAAAGGAGGGGGGGAGCTTCAAATTTTTGCTCGTTGAATATTTGCTTAGTAAGTTATGGTTTTTTAAAAGCAATTTGACAATTTAAGTAAGAAAGTGTTTGGACACCGTAAAATTCCACCCTTCCTAATGTACATTGCTGCTTATTATTAAATTCATGTATTCTAGGAAAAAACACAGAGGAGTATTAAGATCTCAGTTAATTGCCATTAAGTTCTAATGTAAACCTATTTGTGCAACCCTTTGATGCTATTTTTGAACTAAAATCCCCCCCCTCCCTTCATCTGGGACTTAGAAAAATTTAAGCATATAGAATTAAAATAGTTTCATACTAAGGTAATCTGTCTAAAAAGGGAAGAAATTGTAAGTTTATTTTGAAAGGAAAAACGGATTACAAATGGTTTATATGAGCATTAGAACTGATAAGTGGATCAGCTAAATTAATTCGTTATTTAGAAGTGACACTTTCTTTTTATTTATTTTTAAATACATGCATACAGGCCAATATTTAGTTCATTATTGTAATCTATTGGTATAGAGAATAGAGGGTAAATTATACAGAATAGTTCAATAGAAGTGGACTGGAATTCTCTATGGTTACAGTTATGAGACTAAAGTTAGCATTGCTTGAGTTTAAGACCTGGTAAACTCTTGAATCGTATGTATTATTGGTAACATAAACGAGAAATGCATGGGACATCAGCTGCGCAACAATTTTTAAAAGAACAGTATAACAGTGCTTTTGGTATAAAAGGAAGCAGTGAGGTTCGTTTCTAATAATGCTTGTATTGCTCTAAGGCAGGGGTCCCCAACCCCCGGGCCGCGCATCGGTACCGGTCCGCGCATCGGTACCGGTCCATGAAACAAATGGTACCTGGCCGCACAAGAAACATTAAACTATTTCCATTTTATTTATTGTGGTGTATTTTTCTTGGGTTTTATACAATTTTCCATAGGAATAAATTTATATCCCATTTTAAATCAGTTTATGTTAACTTTTTGGTGTAACTGTATTTGGTACTGAAGGCATATTTAAATACAATTAAATTAAACTTATTAAATAAAAACAATCTAATACATAAACAATCAGCTTCCCACATCCAATGGGTCGCGGTAAAATTATCAAACGTTGACCGGTTCGTGAAGATAAAAGGGTTGGAAAACGCTGCTCTACGGCAACTCAAACAGTTAAACTCAAATCAAGCCAATTGAAACAGTTAAGCACAATGCAATTTTAAATTATAAATACTTGATTAAATTTCCTTGAAAAAAGAATTCTCAGAATCTGAATATTCCTTAAGACAGTGCTTCTCAAACTTTCAATATTTGCGACCCAATATTTACATACACAATCATAATTTTCAACGCGCCCCCCTTCCATACAAATAATAATCGTAGACGTTAAAGCTACAATATGCCTTCTTAAGTGCCAACGGCGTCGCTCATCTCGTGCGTTACATTCCCCGGACGTATATATATATTTTCCGAAGTGCGATATTTTCTGTACACTGCTATCCATAAAACTATTCTGAAGGCTTTGGTATGCAACAAAAGGACCTTGACAGTGTTCCCCCTCCAATACATCACATACGCACTCCTATGTAAAAAACGAAGGCATTGAGGAGCGAATCACATAACTTTTAATCGGCAGTTAAGGGATTATTTATAAACAGTACAAATTATTAAGAAAGGTGTTAATTTTTGTATACAATTTTATGTATGAAAAGCCCATGAGGTTCCTGGTAATTATTAAACTTTTCCTCTTAACTTGGTATTCTTAAATTAATTATAAAATACATTCTACGGTACAGATGCATTTATAAGTGTAAATGTAAATTTAAATTTTTATTTTGTCAGAATGTATTTTTTTTTGTTTACACTCAGTAAATTAATAATTTTTTAAAATAGTCTTTTGTTTTAGACTTTTCAAAGTGCTCGCGCCCCCCCATGCAGAGTCATTCCGCCTCTCTAGGGCAGTGCCTCACATTTTGAGAAACGCTGCCTTAAGGACCATAAATATCTGTTATATTGTAGAGAAAAATAAACACAGATTACTCTATTCACTTTTTTCGAAAGGAAAGAAACTGATGATACTCTTAACTTTCGGTTCCACACCATTTTTACTCTCACTGTCAACTGACAGATGACGGAGGCAAAAAGCAAAATTCGCCACTGATGGAAATTGCTCGTTGACCGTCATGAATCGATGGTCCAGATGAATTTGACTTGGGAAGTCGGTCAAGCAGTCTGTTATGGCTATCGCGGTCTCCAGCTTATCGGGTCTCTATTCTCCTTTGGGAGGGAGTAAGGAACCCACCCACTGGTGTTATCAGAAGATTGGAGACAACGTTATAGAAAAGCACGGGAGACTTTCTCCACAAAAGCTGGATGGGTGGATAAGATTAATAAAGGCAAACCTTTGCCATTTTTCTGAATAGCAGCTTTTGAAGTGTTCCTGAAAGCATTGATAGGAAGGAAGAAGTGTTCCCAAAGAATAAATGTCAAGTGGGAAATACGCGTTTATCTATACACTAGAGTTATGGCTGCAGAGTGCACTTGGGTGTATGAGATGTTCCTGGAAATATTGTATGAAATAAACCATAAACATGAAATATATTTCTCCGATTTCGTGTTAGTAACTTAACTTACTAGGATAGTCGGTCAGAGTGGTATTTTCACGACAATCTGCTTGTAAATATTTATGAAAAAAGGTTATTTACCTTCGAGTTATTGTATCAATCTTATAGTGAGTTTTATTAAAAAATATTTTATACATAAAACCTCTCTCATAACGTAAATATGAACTTTATTTTTCCCTAGAATTTTTCCCCACCTTTTTAAAAGAATTAAAAATATTTTTTGGCTTTTAGCTTATGATGCATAGTGTGGTCTTATCTTCAAGGTATTTTTTTTAATTATACATTTCACCATAAATTATTATTACTGAGTTGCAGACTTTGGGAACTAGTGAAAAATGGCTCTCATAAATATACTTTTTAATGAATACGAAAATATAGATCTTTCACACTATTATTTATTATTTTGTATGAAAACAAAACTGAAATACGCACGGCATATGGACATTTTTTAACAAATCCAAAACTCTTTTTACTGATCAGCTGTGGCACTACACAAACCCATCACAATTTATTTACTAAACCTTTTGTAAGTCCGTGGTAAGTATGGTTATCACCAACTTGATTAATGTTTAAATATACATGCGAAGCTATTTTTCATTCCATGATTTTGTGTTATTCCAGGAACAAACCAATACTACCGATTGTTGAAACCAGAAGAAGAGGGGAGAAATGCGGATTATCAGAAGGTAGCGATTATATATTGATTACTTCTGCCTTTTCATTCATTAAATATAAGTGCAAATATAAGAATGAAGAAAAATATTTTTAGATATGCGTTACCTTTCTGCTTGAGCGAGAAAGAAATAAAAGTAGGGGTTGAGAATTTTCTTTCCATTCATATTTTACCTGATTCAGTTGCACTGAAAAATGTTACCCGGAAAGAATTATTTATAATGCTGTATCTTTTGTTATATGGATGGGAATTCCTGAATAGAATTCATTTAGAAGGGATAAATAAGGGAAACTTCATCTAGCAATTTAAACTTGCAATATTTATGGAGAAAAAATTCGATTATCATCATAATTTCATCAGTTTCATTGATTTCCCCCCCCCCCATTAATTTATAACTCTGCCACATTTCTATAACTATAAAAGATTATCCTCAAGAAATACAAAAAACAAATTGTAATTCACAAAAAAAGTATCTTTCTTAACCGAATTTTCTTTCACATTATCAAATGTTAAAAAAAATTTAGGGTGATATAATTTTACATGCATTTTATATTTTTGTAATTCGTTAATATATCTGAAATTAAAAATAAAATCTCAGAGAATCATGAATACAAAAAACTTGTAAACTTACCAATTCTTTCATCCTTTTTCGGGGAAACATTATTATCAACCCTAATTTTATAATAAACACAAAAAACACGGTATACGATCTTGGTGAGAAATGGGGTTTTATATCGAAAATGGGAGTCTGACGACTGTAGAGCATTCAGGTGGCAATTAATACTTCGAAAGACAAAAGTATCGACAGACCTTAAGGAACTCCAAGGAAGGTCATTTTGGTGTTATGAAGACCATACAAAAAGTCAGGGAGCACTTCTACTGGAACATTGTGCAAAGTGGCGAAGAGAAGTGGTATCGCACATGTGATCCCTGTGCTGCACGTAAAGGTCTGAAAAAACGCTCTAACGGAAGACTTCAGCTTTATAATATGGGAGCGCCATTCGAACGAATAGCTTTTGATGTCTTAGGCCCACTTCTGAGATCATCAAATGGCAACAAGATCCTGATTGTCGTAGACTATTTTACTAAGTGGCCTGAAGCCTATCCTATTCCCAACCAAAAGGCCCTTACTGTTGCAAAGGTTTTAGTTCAACACTGGATCTCAAGAAATGGAGTTTCTCTATAACTGCACTCCGATCAAGGGAGAAACTTCGATTCTGCATTTTGCAAGAAACTGTATAAGATACTCGGCATTGACAAAACCCGTACAACAGCCTTACATCCTCAGTCTGACGGCATGGTAGAGAGGTTCAGTCGGACGATCCTGAACAACCTCTCTCTCCTGGTATCCAGGAATCAACAGGACTGGGACAAGAAAATGCCTCTTTTCCTGCTTGTCTAGAGAAAAGCCGTTAACGAGACCCTTAGCTATGCCCCATCCCAGATTCTCTTCGGACGTGATCTTCGTCTGACTACAGATCTCTTGTTCAGCCTGCCACCAGATGCTCCCTTGGTGCCTGAGGAGTATGTCGGAAAACTTCAAGCATGGATAGAGGAAATGCATCATATGGTTAGGGATAGAATTGACATGACTTCAGAAAAGATGAAGACATGATACAATTCAAGAGCAACCGGACACGACTTTCAGGAAGGCAACAAAGTGTGGTTATGGAAACCGAAACGTCGCAAATGACTCTCTCCAAAACAGCAAACCTTATACAGTCCTTAAAAGACTGAATGGTGTGGTGGTTCGGATACAGAAATCTCCACACTCAAAACCGAAGGTAATATTATGACAAACTAATCCCTTATCTTGGTCAAGGAGAATAAGACCTCTAAGTTCAGACCTTGGTCACTAATTATTTTGTAAATAATGTAAATTAGATTTCTCATTTCTAACCCCTTAGTTTTGTTTTAGTGTCAATTTATTTTTGTATTTTTTTCATGTATTTTCAATTAATTTGCTTTGTATATGCTGTTGAGTATTGGTGACTTTATATTTGATTATTATGTGAATATAGTTTATGTCTGTAAATAGATGCCTCTTAAACAGGGATTGTACTGCCCGGGACGTGCAGTTCATGAGAAGGAGGCAGTGTTACAAATTTTGTGTAAAATAGTGTAAATAGTTGTTATTTTGTGGTGTGTAATGTATTTATATTGCTTTGTTATATTTATTTTAAGTTGAAATTGTAAGAGATTCGCAAGCAACGCCGTCCCTTACGTTATAATGGCGATTTAATGGGAACTTGGCGAAATCTTGGTGATAGAGCCAAATTAGCATCCTTTTGGCTTCTAAGTTAGTGATCTTTTTTGTAGAGTTCGGGACCTTATAAATTCTTTTACAAAATAGTGGAGAAATCCACAAAATTTTACGATCTATGGCGCAAGCGGATTTTTCACGAAGAATCCACGAAGCCTATAAATAGGAAGACGCTTATTGAAACTGAGTTAGTCTGGATTTGACTAGCGATGTGTCAGTATTGCTTTGACCAGCGATTAGTAGTATTGCCTCGACCGTGAAGACTCGAATATAGCGATAGCTCGGTTGTTGAGTTGGACGAACGGTGCTTGTGAATAATCTAGCCTACTTGTATTTTAGACACTGGTATTGTGTCTGAGTGTTTTAGAAGGAGTGAAGTCTTTCTGATATTTATTCTGTGAATTTGGATGCTGAATCCTGTATTTCAATGACTGATTTTCAACAATAAATTTCCCTTGCTCTTAAAGAACTCTCTTGTTCTTTGCGATTCATTCGCATAAAATCCTCGAACCCCGATCAACGTAACACTATTATGAAAAAAATAGCTCCTAAAATTGACAGGTGATTGAAGAGCCATGTTCATGCACTAACTGTTTTTGAAGTTATTTTATCTTATTTTGTTGTAAGTCTTATAAATAACAATGGCTATGATTTTTATACGTACTTTTGCAAGTAGATTATCTAATTAAATAAATCAAAACGTGTTCAAATGCACATAAATATATATCACACTTATTGCATACATTGAATTTCCCTTCAAAGCAATCATCACTGATTCTTTTACTGTATCTTTTACAGTTCATCTTAAGTCTATTCTCAAAGATGTAACATGGAAAATAATAAAAGAAATCAACCACTAAATTTTCTCTTCGACTTTTTAGGTTATTTAGCTTATTTTAAGCTTTATACCACTTCTTTTTGAAGAAATTTATACATGATTCGTAAAAATAGAAAATTTCAAATTTCGATAGGGTTGTAAGTATTTTGTTAATATAAGTACATATCATTTTACCACAGCTTTTTCCCGATCAAATATAGCATTTTATCAAATGATTTACACAATGCCTGAAATAGATACAAAGATATATTAGCAGAAATAAAATCTAAGTGGTTTCACTTGGATCAGATAAAAGCAATTATTCAAATGAATGTTCCCTCTCTCTGTTTCATTTAATAATACTAATTATTTTCTAAATGAGTAAGTTCCTTTACTAGTACAATATTTCAGAATAAGGAATTTCCATTTAATAAAATTTAAGGTAATAAATATTTAAGGAAATTATTTTATTAAATGGAAGAAAATATACTGCGAAACATGAATCTGAATTTACTTCAAAATATCATGAGGCTTCTTAGGAAAATATTTAGGAAAATATATGTTTTAGTGATGACTATAGTAAATGAATAAAAGTTGCTAATTAAAATTCATAATTTAACAATAAATTTTGAATTTTGAAAAAAAGAAATAATTTTGTATTTGAAGACAAATTTTTTTAATTAGTTATACATTTTAAAATATCAATGACGGATGTAAAAATAAAAATACCGAGGTTTTTAAAATAAAATTAAAAATTTATAATTAAAATTTTTTTATAAGTTAGCCAATGCAACCTCGAAGGAACAATAAGTGAGATTTAACTAGTTTGAGGTGCCAATTTTCCCTTTATTGCTGCTTGGTAGACCAATATAAAAATATCCAAATTTTCCAAAATTTAAACTTTAAAACTTTAAAAACTAAGTTATTCCCCATCGTGTTTTTAATGATTTTTTGACATAAAAATATTAAATATCTAAAACAATTAAAAGCATAATATAACTGAACCACCAATCATGAACGAAAATGCAACATCATTAAAGAAAAATTATATAAAACAACTAAAAGCTCTATAATTTGAAAGTTAAATTTAAGAATTCGGTATATATTCCCTAACGAAATACCACAAAATCACCAACAGACAAATATATAAATATGAAAATTAATGAAAAAATAATAAAATTATAAAATGGAAAAAAATACAATACAATATCAAAAATATTTTTTCCTGAAATACAAAAAAGGAAGCCATATTGAGAATAAACAGAAAATTTTTTTCTATTTGTAGTCATATTTTAGATTTCTGATTACATACGCATTGTACTTACATCACATTCAGAGAATGTGGCAATCTTTTTAATATAAACAGATTTAAAAAAATGTTTTATTTATGTGCATCCTGCTTGAATCCTATAAAAATTTGTATTATATATATATATATATCTTGAAATTTTTTTTCCTTCTGAAAATTTAAATCATTGCTGATGAAAGCATAAGCAGTTACGTGCACCATCAAACAAGCACATAAACAACATTTATTTATATATTTGAGATTTATAATATATTTAGGTACCCGCGCGACTACCCTAAAATTGTGAATTTTGCCAAAAATTTATAATTTTTCTTATGATTTTATTTTACAGACTATCTTATTAGCTTTATAAAAATACTAAGCTTATTATTTTCCGTTCACTAGAACAAAAACTACAAGAGCTTAAGTAAAAGCAGATGCCATTACTTTAAACAAGATGACATGCTTTAAAACGCGTTTTACTCGAAATATATTTTCTTTAAATGCTCTAACGGGGACAGCGATTGTTAAAAAAGTTTTGAAAATAATTAACTGTGTGTGAAGTTTTTTGCGCATGTTCTGTATAATAGCAGAAGTGTTTTGACTTTCAGATTTATCAATTACTGTTTTATTATACAATTTACAGTCCCTTATGTGAATATAATCACTTTTTTAAAGCAATTTCGTGTAATAACTAAGATATAGTGTTCTAGTTTTTGCAAAAATTAAAATTTCCTGTCCCGAACGTCATTTCTAATATGAATAACATAAAAACACATCAGAATTGAAAAATTGGAAATTTGTTCATTAACTTTTGGTACAAAAAGGGCTGCGTTTATGTTATTTTTTTTGCAAAATTTTACCCATTTTTTCTCATTGTAGTAATAATAATTTTTTTCTCTTATTAGTTGTAGCATATTTTTCTTAAAATGTACTAAAAAAATCTAAAAACCACAAAAAAAATCCCCACATCTCCATTTTTTAAAAAAAAAGTTGTCGAGAATAATCGGATACCTTAACATCCTACCCACACACAATTTACTAATTCTCTATTCCTATTTTCGTTACCTGCGTATTCAAATCTAGAAGAGTTCGAAGAAAATTTTTAAAGAACTGGCAAAGGACTTGGGCCGAAAACAAAAAAGTAGCTGCATAATGGCCACTCTTTCTTCCATCTATCGCAAAATAATAAATCCGACTTGAAAAGTGCTTTCGGAAAACGAAACGCCCCGTTCCGTCACTGCTGGAATAAAATATTCTGATACCTTCCCATTTGGTGATCAATAAAGAAAATAAAACGAGTCTTTTTTACAATCGCTGCGAAATCGGAGAATCCCGACGAAGAGGAAAAGAACTAAAAACCGGACTGTGGAAAAATGGCTGCACCCCGGCTCTAGAATAGCTGTAATAAGTGTCACTAGCACTAGAGCTCATTTAGAAGCCTTAAGTGGCTCTCAGCCTTTGTCGTGTAAGCAGATTTCGGAACGGGAAAAATTTCTCGACGACCAAATTGTGTTCATATCCGAAAAATGACGGGAAATTCAAAATCGGAGATAGCTGTTGCCACCGATTCAGGTGAAGTGATTGTTCATGAGAAGTTCTCATTGCCATTCACTGGAAGAAGTGAATTTTTGCCATTGTGAAACGTAATTTGGGGTATTCTCCTTCTTCTTTGAAGTCTGGATGAAAGACGGATATATTGGATTTTCAAGAAATATGTAGTTTTTAACTTTATTATAAAGTTTTAAATTGCTTTTCAGATTGAGTAAGTTCTCTAGAATTCGAAATTAATGTTGAAATTTTTGTCTTCAGTTGAATGATGAGATTCAATTGGCAAAATTCTTCCAAAGTAATGATAAATTTTTTCATTACTTGTTTGAAGAAGTTAAAATGTATATTTTCAGTTGAATATGAAAGAATTTATTTAAATAACAAATAAAAAACAAATAAATCTTACATAAAAATATTAAGTCTACATAAAAAAGGAAAAATATATAAAATTGGAAAATAGAATATTTTTATTAAGAAAATGAAAAGTTATAGGGGTATTTTTTATTCAGAGTATATATATATCGTATGTATAAAATTCGTACTGATTAAATTTTTTTAAGCCAATATTTTGGAACTTTACTTTTGTAGAAAAATTTCGCAATGCACATTCGGATTGTATCATAGATTTTCCCCACGTTTACATAAGGTTGGTCGATTTCTTTTGTTTTTCTATCGATGTATCTAGAAAAGTTGGCCTAAAATTTAAAAGTTAATTTCTTAAAAGTTGGCCTTGACAAGTAAAAAGGGTAAAAAATCACTTTGAAAATTTCTTTCAGCAGCTCATCGAGGTTAAAATTTTGAAAAATTAAAAAAATTTTTTTTCGTAATTTTTTGAAAATAATTTAATTTTTTCTATGTCATGACTTTATTGCTCAAAATATGAAGTTTGAAATATGAAGAGCGAGAAAAAAAATAAAAACTTGTAAATTCAAAATAGGTATTGTTTGTATGAAAAGCTCAGAAAATACCTTTTTTTTGTGAGCGTTATCAACATGATCTTATTCGTCTTTATTTTTTCATTTGTATTAAATAAAACTTAATAAATTGAAAAAAAAATTTTGCATTTAGAATTTTGAATTTTAAATGTGAACTTATTATTAATCCTAGTGTATAAACTTCCAATATATTGATGCAAATAACGTACTTTAAAGTAATATTTTTGTAAAAATTCGGGTTTTGATCTAAATAAAAAAACAGTCCTGTTGATGTCATCAATTGCTTCAACACCCACATTTGTGTCTTCAGAATATTGATTTTTTTTAATAATAAGAAATATAAATTCATCTTCTTAAAGTTCTTACATCAAACTAATACACTTTAAAAGACACTAAAAAATAAAAAAAATTCAAATTTTGTTATTAATTTTTCTCAAATATTACTAATTTTACATAACAGAAATTCTGCATGATCATCAATATGACATTCTTAGTTGTATTAAGCAGCTTACAAACTTTAAACGAAATGCTTCATCATTACTTCTCGTAAAACATATTAACTGAGAGAGAACTCTGAATACCATAAATAATTGCATGATTTGAAAAAAATATAGTTACCAAAACTTGTGTACAGTAAAACAAACCACTAATACATAAACTATTCCATAATACAGTTTAGACAGAGTATCCTTATTCTGCACTTAAGGACAAATATTTGGACATCCATTAAGAACTTTCTTTAAAGAAAAAAAATGGAAATAAAAAAACTATCCACGCAACCAGTCTTAATCTCCAGAAAAAAAAAACTAAAATTCTCATCCCTATACGAATATCAGTCCCAGCTGCAGTGCTTATTTGTCTCGGGAGAGATCTGGAGCATCGTCCATCAGGCCTCCCAAAGGGAAGCCCCTTCAATTATGCAGGCGGCTTCGTCTCGCGTTCTTATAAATGGGTGATGACGCCGTGTATCATTGGCTGGCTGCGTCATTTATCTCACCCGTAATTCATCCATCATCCACCTAGTCTTCTGTCTTTGTTCCTCTGGGAGTTTTTACGGGCGTATTAATCTGCCGAGAAGATACTGGTAATCTCTCTTGGAGAACGACTGACAAGATGGAGATGGTAACTTGATTAAGAGGTGCCTAAATTAATCTGCGGCTGAAGTGCAATAACACAAGAGAATTGTAGCCTATTGTGAAGTGGTTAGAAAAGGCAGGAGTAAATAAATTATTTCAAAATAATGACATTGGGAAATTAACCCTGTTTTAAAGGTCGAAGAAAGACAGCGGTTCTATGTAGCTTCTTTCAGTTTTGTTATCTATTTTAAGCCTTTTTAATTATTATCTCGGAAGGTATTATAGTCTTGATAGATTTTTAAAAAAAGAAGTTTTGTGATGATATGGTTTTGGTATATAATACGAAAGATATATATAAAGTCTTCTAAAAAAACCTCTATCCTTAAAGACATACTATGGTAACTTGATAGAGGTGTTTTAGGCACCTCTAATTCAAGTTACTATATTCAGGTAATTTATTTTTTTATGTGAACAACTTCAAATGAGAACCCTAAAAGAGAAAAAATATCTGGGAAAAATAACGTGAAAAACATTTTTATAAAAACTTCCAAGAGCCTATAATAAATTTAGATATTCTTTTTCGGGGTTATGGTATTAAAAAATATCTAACTGCGTAATTATAAAAACAACTACAATTCCAAAAATTTTGATGAGTTTTATTTGGCAAGACTTACACATTAGAACAGTAGAGCTATTTGTATAACTCGTACACTAGCCTAGTGTAGAATATATTTTTCTCTGTTTACAACGTACTAGAAAGTGAAAATAATTTAACATTTTTTAAATTTAAAAAAGGGAAATGGTATACGGTAAGAAATAAACTCATGTGCCTAACCATGGATACAATAAAAAAAGACTAAAGCAATTATTTCTAGGTTTTAATTCAGAAATTTTCTATTACAAAATGTGCAAATTTAACAGAAATTCTAGGTCAGTTAATAAGTCGTTTCTAAACTCAGGTGTAAACTTTCAGCTCAAAACAGTGGTAAATTTAAAATTTCACGTTTAAAATTAAGGTACTCAAAAAGTGCTTAAAGCTCTTTAGTTTTAATTTTATTATATAATATATAGGTTATAATATATAATATAGCATGGAATAACGTTAAGAAATAAACTTAAAAAACATTGTTCCAAAAGAAGTTTTTAGAGAAGCAGTAACAACGCACTGTGTCGTTTCTGCATCAAAAATTAAAATAATTATAGAATTTTCTTCAAAATTAGTTTCAATATATATTCAATGGATTCTTAAATCTCAGCAATTGTATTTACTAGAAATCTTATATTAAGTAAAGGTTATATATAGAGAGAAAGTATTTAAAGATTTTTCCAGATTATTCATTGATAACTTTTATATTAATATTATAGCTATCTTGAAATTTGGATCTAGTGAAAAAATATCACGATCATCCATTCATTTAGCTTTTAAGCATCGGTGATTCCCAACACCCGGGTCTCGGACGTGTACATGGATCAAATAGTACCGGGCAGCACAAGGAACATGAAATTATTTTCATATTATTTACTGCGGTGTACTTCTCTCGGGCTTGTGCGACCATAGAAATCATTTTATATTCAACATTAAATCCCTATATGTTCATTTTTTGGTGTAACTATATTTTATATTCAAGGGATGTTTAAATACAATTAAATTAAAACTATTAAATCGAAATAATCTATTAAATTAAACTCCCCTCCCCTCAGGGGGCCGTGGTAAAATTATCAAATGTTGACCAGTCCTCGGCAATAAAAATGTTGGGAAAGTTGGTTGCGTGCATTACATTGAAGGGTGTACTGAACTACTTTCGTGAGTCATTCTCATCCATTCTCTATTAAACCTACGATCCTTCCTGCATATTCTTTTGCGGGAAGAAAACTCCCGTTATTTCACCGAGGGCCTTCGATGAATTGTCTGATTCAATCTTTTTGGCGTAGATCTTGTATTCTTGATTCTTTCTCCTCCAATGCCCACCCTGTTATCTCTAACGACCATGTTACTTTCTCTAAGTAATTAAGGATCATTAGGGCTAACTTTGAGGTGAGGTAGGGGACATCAGAAGGCCTTAGATTTGTATAGCAACACATGGTCGGAAACGTTTTCGGTGTACTCTCGGTGTTGCTCTTGTTCACAGGAGCATTTAAGGAAACAGACATGCATTACCGCAATAATTTGAGCTTTCATCGACCGCAGAGGAGTATGAAACGTTTCACAAACACCGAACTAGCAGATGTGCATCTGATTTACGGATTGGCTGAAGGAAATGTACGAGCCAGAGAAAAACTGTATTATGAAAGGTACTCACAAACAGGTGCACACTACCGCTGGATCTTTGCTAACTTGCATCGTAGTTTGTGTGAATATGGATCATTACGAGACAATAGGCATTGTGACGGTGAACCAGGAGCGACTCGAACTTCCAACATGGTACTCGGATTCCTTCAAACGGTATCCAATACATTTTGTTCCATGCATGGAGCAAAAAGTGTTAGATACTGTGGCCCGTTGGAATGTGTGACCTGCCCTCACGATGGCTATTACCTCGTAACAATTCATATTGCAAACAAATTGCTTATTGTCAACAAATTGTGATGAAAATTAGAAAACATCCGGTGGGGTGCGGTGCATCTCTTTATGGGTACCTTTCAGAATACAACTTTCTATCTGCTCGTGCATTTTTTTATGCCCATCCTTAAATCAGGAGCATATAATGTTCCATACTTCTCTGCGGGCGATGTCAGCTCAAATGACTATGGTAATGCATGTCTGTTCCCGAATGCTTTTGTGAAAAAAGCCACGTAACCCCGAACGAAGAAGTCCGACCATACGATTTCTACAATTTGAAAATTATACTTTGTACGTTATTTATGTCGCTAGAAGTAATTTTATATAAAATCATCCACTTTATAAACATTTCAAAGTCTATATATATATATATATATATATATTATCACTAATTACAAAAATACCTGTTATCTGGAAAGCACCATTCCCATATTTACTTCACTTTTGCAGTGTTTCTAAAAGACAACCCATCTTTCTATTATGTCATTGACAAAAATTACATGTACACAATTCATGATTAATATTAAGATCACGCATACGAAATGTCAGACTACTTTTCTCATTTAACCTTTTTTTTTTCTTTTTGGAGTTTCTAAGTCATACCTAGACTCTGGACATAAGTGTACCCAGTTATGTGAAAAGAATTTTTGAATTTTCTTGAGCTAATTATCAGATTAAAATAAAATTTGGAATATAGGCACCTTAAATTAGTCTGCAAGAAAAACCCTTGGTTTATTTTACGAGAAGACCTTTTAGAAATTGATTTAATTAATTTGTAATTAAATCCTGATGAGATATAATTTAGTTTCGTTTGAGTAACTAATTAAAGTATAAATTTGTTTCAGAACCGATAAATATTGTGAAAATTACTAAGAATGTGTCCTATTTTATTTATTTGGTTTGACGTGTATCTTTTTGACAAAATAGTTTTAGGAAGAAATTGTTTTTTTTTTAAAAAAAAAATGTGGTGAATCATACTTTACTAAAAAGTACATTCGCGAAAAACTACTTCATTTCTTGTTTATTTTAGAATTATAATTAAATTATAAGAACTTTTTTTAATAAATAAGTTGCTACATAAAATTTGTGGCACACCTTCATTCCCTTCAGTATAAGATGTTTTAAAAGATACTATTCATTCTTTCTCGAGGAAATATAAAATAGTATTTTATTAATGGAGGGCCATTTTTTAACAAATAATCCATTTCTTTTTCCACAAATCTCTTTTTTTTATTTATTGGTTAATAAATGTCTAGATCCAAATTACAAACATATTACCTAGTTCACAAATTTGAAATTTCATGTCCTTGTCAACATCCAACCAGTAATTTTCTAACAAATCTCTGTCACATAATATTGTTAGTCGTTGGTTCTATCTTAGTAAATGATGCAGCAGACGAGGAGCTTCTAATGTTAATCAATGGGCCGAGGAAAAGTGAAGATTACGTCAAATTCTTGGCACGACAGTCTCCCGTGATTGGTTAAACAGTTCACGTGATGCCAACGGTGACTTTAGTGCCATAAATATCACGCGAAATGTTTGGAGAAAATGTCAATACTGTTGATTCCGTGTGTCGCACTTCAAAGCACGATTTCTTGGATATGATATATTGCTGGTGAATATTCGGTTCATCATTCTTCCTTATGGAGGTGAAAAAATGAAAAACGTGTATGGGAGAGAATCGGTAAACGATTTTTTAAAAATAAAAGATCCATTCTTTCTCAGATTATTGGGTAATTAAATATGTGATGCAAAGTATTTCCCTCTCTTATAGATTTTGGTAGTAATGAATGTAATGAAAAAAAATCTTTAAATTGTTTGAATTATATGAATTTATCTTTGTGTATACGCTGTTGCTATAGTATTTTGTAACAGAAAATTTCTGATTGAGTTTGTCGTGGTACGTTTTGTTGATATTAGATTAGAAAACATTTATTTAAACTTCAGCAGTGATAAGTATGAAAAGATTTTTTATAGGTTTTTTTGGAAGCGTAGAACTGAATAAAAGATATTCGTGGTAGTTTAAATGAAAAAAAAAAACAAATTTAGAATGGGAAACTGTGTGAAATATCTACAGCAAGAACGATTTTTATTTTAGTATATTTTAGGAAAAGAGTTTTACAAAAGCCTATACTTCTTTATTTTATAATAGAAGCCGTGTAAGTCTTTGTGACAAATTATATCACTTAAAGGTTATATATTTTAAAAATCATTACTGAAATATACATTCATTGCAAATGAAATGAAAAATAAATATTTCATCAGCTTGATAAATATAGTTTTGCACATAAAAGGTGTTAATATTATCTGCTTAGTATTACATACATATGTACCCATAGGATAAAAAAGTGGCTATATAATGGATATGAAGTCTCTTTATAATTTATTTTACTATATCTGCTCCATAATTAGCTTTAAACATGACCTTGTTTTGGATACTGAAGCTGTGTACATTGTTTTCTCAGCAACAACACTTCTCTTGTGGGGAAAAAAATTGAGTTTTAAAGCAAAGTTCGCTTCCCAGCAAGCACTTGAATTAGCTTATAAAAACTATTAAGGATGTGACCAGGTCTTCCAGATTGACGATTTTATCGCTCTTAGTGAAATAGTTGGTGACAAATATATATATGATGTCGCCAAGAAATCATCGAAAAGTCTCTGAGGTCAATTCTTCTAGAAATTTTCATGAGGTTATATAAAAGTCGATGGAGTTAAAAAGAGGTCATTCGAGATCAGAATCTGTTTGCGCATTGAATGCAATAAACCAGAGAAACTATCTGTCTGAGTTCCTGGTAGTGGAATTATTCTAGATAGTAATTTCTGGAGCACGGTAAAACTTGTTAAAAACGATCGCGTTTCCTACAGGGTGTCCATGATAATCTACGGGGTGTCCATAATTAAATTTGCGAGTTGTCTGTAGAAAATGCTATGCATCGGAATTGCATGAAAAGAGGTAATGGCAGAATGTAATGATGGGAATTTTATCAAGATGAAGGCAAACTATTGGTATATGCAAATGTCGTAACCATTGTAATCCTCCACGCACGCAGAAACCTGCGAGATATAAATATGAGTGAAGTGAACCGCAGTCATACTCGTTTCCAAGTCAAGGAAGATGACGTCGTCTCTCTAGGGAAGTGCTTTACTGGTGAAATTGTTTTACCAAAGCGTAGACTCTGTTACCGAAGATTTAAGGAAATTTCGGTCCAAAGAGGTTACGAAAAGGTCCACTTAGTAGTCAAGGGCTAGCAAACATTATTAGGAAATTTGAAGAAACTGGAACATTGAGAATTTAGCCAGGAAAGGAACGAAAGTGTGTAGCAACACAGGTTTATATTTTAGAGTCGCAAGTGGAGGAAGGCATTTCGCAAACTGTCGGCTGCACTAGTGTTCGGCGTATTACAGCATCTGTTGACCAACCTCGTTCCACTGTTCATAAGATTCTTCGAAAGTTCTTATATTACTATCCCTTTTAACTTTAACTAGTGCAAAAGCTCTTGCCAGATAATCTGGATAGTCAACAAACGTTTGCGTTGCGGTTTCTTGCGTGAGTTGAGCTCCAGGAATGTCTATGGCGAATTTTGAGAACTGACAGGGCCCACTTTCATCTGGAAGGTGTGGTTAAACCACACAATTGCCGTATTTGGGCTGGTACAAACCCACATCAATTCCTACAAATTCCATTACACTCTTCGTGATTTGGTGCGGTTTTAAAGCGACCTTCTTTGTGGGTCTGTTTTTTTTAAAGGCAAAGCACCGCAGGGACTGTGACATGCATCGTCACCAGTTAACGATATGCTTCATTATTAGAACAATCCGTTATTCCGGCTCTTCAGTCAGAATGCAATGTGATACAACCACAACGTTTATGCAGGATGGTGATCCAACACCATTGCCCGTTTTGTGAAACAAATGCTCCGACGCCCTTTTTGATGACGACAATCATCAGACTGCATTTTCCAACACATTGGTCTCCTAGATCCCCCGACTTGAATCCTTAAATCCGTGAGGATACCTCAAGGTCATGGTCTACCGTGATCCTATCACATCTCTATTCGACCTCAAAGAAAGCATATGTCTTGCGCGTAACGTTCCCCAGTTCATGCTGTTTCAATAGTCGAATACGCGATTTTACACTTCCGGATGATAGCAGACTATGGTGGACAGCATATCGAGCATGGTTTCAAAAATTTTGCATATTATTTATATGTTCTCAATAGAGCTATGATACACCACCTGGGGGGATTTGAAACTCATTGCTTTTTTCCTTCTCCTCGATAAAATTCTTATACTTTTATTCTGCCGTTACCCAATTTAAATGCATTTCCGCTGTATAGCTTTTGCTACAGACTGCTCGCAAATTTTCTAGTTTAATTACGGACACCCGGCATCAAAATTTTTTTTTTTTGTGTATGTACGTCAAATTGTCTTCGTATCATCTTTTGTTCCCCATTGGTGTCGTCTGCTGCTTTCCTTCCAAACAAATTCACATTTGTTTAGTTTATTCAAGTGTTAACAAATTTCTATTTTTTCTGTTTCTTTGTTTATTTGCTATCAACCGGTGACAGTATAACATAATCATTTATATGATGAGATATGTCATGTCTTAAGCAATATATGATTGCTTTAGACACAGCATCTTTTAAATTTTATTTACATAACTTTATCGTTTAAAGTAACGAGTTGAAAATTTCTTGTGAAAAAGTGCTTTCATAAACAATAAACAAATTAAAATAAGAAGAAAGTGCATAATGTTCCTAACTACTTTCTACTTTCTGTTTTTTTTTTTGCGTCTTCCTTTCAAGATCTATCACACGCGCACAGACGTACACACGCTCACTGAGAAAGAAAGAGAGTAATTAATTATAAAATAGAATACATGTGGATCTTTCGAAAACTCAGTGTGAGTGTGTGGTTCGCGCTTATAGATTATTTATAAATATAAGAATAGTGCATAAAATATAAATATAATCCAAAATTAAATATATATATACTTTGCTTAGTATTTTATAAACGCATTACCAAGTTGAATTGACAGCAATTTATTTTCAAATATTTTCAAAATAACTTGTTAAAAAATAACATCTGAATTTTTAAAAAATTTTTTATTTCAATAATATTCAAGAAGTTTTTAAATTTTTATTTAATTAATTTAAGATAATGTATCAATTGATTCATTTATAGTTATTTAATATTCTTTAAAAACCTGAAATTTAAAAGCTTTAAGGGAAACTTTACGTAAAAACTATTGCTTTTTGACAAACAAGTCAGTTCTTCGAATAAAGTCATACATCCAACTAACAATCGTCATACTATACTACAGCTTGCTACAATAAACTGCTGAATAATTTCATGTGAGCCAGGGAAATAAATAAAAATTTGAAGAATGATGTGAAAATTTATGAAAAATGCTCGTTTAAGTCGAATTGCAAGTTGGAGTCTTGTGTGAAGTAAAGATTCACCAAGAAGAAATTTTTAAATTGCTTTTTAAAGTTTTTTACATCACATTCAAGGAAATCACTGGTTACTAAACAAAATTTTAAGAAAATCTTAAGTAAATAGGAATTTTATATACAAATGGAAATCGTTGTGTTGATACTGTAAAAAAATAATAATCTGCTGGTTCATATTAGTATTTTATGTTACACAAATAAATTTGTAGTTTTACTGTGATAATTTGGTTAATACGAAAAAATGAGACAAAAGCGATTGAAAAACTCACCTTGAAGTGGATCTGAATGATGTCAGTATTTTGCCTTCTGAGATTGAACTTTCTTTAATTGTTCTATATATATAAACCTTTAAATCTTACACATGTTCTTTTTAAAACAAATGCAGAGAAAAATTTAAGAAAACTTTATTTTTTTAAAAAATAAAAACAGAGCTTATATAGCAATCTTTGGTATGGCTAAAATGGATTTATCGATACGAATATTTTTTTTTCTTTTCTTCTATATATTACTTGCCAAAAACGTATTTTATAAATCTTCCTCCAACGGATTAAGTATTACGTGAACAATTTTAGAAAAAGTATTTTTTTTTTTTTTGTATTGGAAAATCATTTTCCAATAAAAATGATTCACAATGAAATTCTTATGCTTCATTCCGTAGAGATTTGAACTCAGCATTTTGTTCCACAAAACTAAGCAGCTAAAGAGAATTGCATTTATTACAGGAACAAAGTCAGCATCAAAGAACGCTGACAGTAGAATTTATACGATGAAAAAAAATGGAACGTATTTTATTGTTTGAATATCTATTTTAAGTGAGATTATGGCTTGTGAAATGGCATCTCTTTTTTTTTATAGAATATCAAGCCATATTTCATACAATATATATAGGAATTCTATAACTCTCTTTCACTTATCCTTTATATATATATATATATATATATATATATATATATATATATATATATATATATATACAATACTTAAAGCTATTCATTTGTTGTTTTAGTATTTTGTTCGAAAGCGTTTGGATTTTTGTAAGCATTCAAGAACGCTTGAATAAATAAGGATAAGGTTATATAATAAATATTTAATATAAATAATCACAGTACTTTGTTTTGCTTGGAAAAACAATTTAATAAATAACGCAACTCAAAGTCTTTGTTAATACTATATAAATATTAAAAATCATCAATAGTTTCAAGAGTCAATATATCATCAAGGTGTCAAGATATAATTTTTTTATTTTTATTGATGAAATGTGAATCCCATAATTTATAAGTCTTAATTTTTTCTTCCCTCACAGAATTTTGTTTTTGAAAATAATGCTTTTTTTAATAAAATTATTTGTATTGTAATTTATTTTTTGTTTCTTACCATTGCTAGTTTTCAAATTAAGGTTAATTACATGATTCATAATGTTGTATAAGAATATAAAAACAATCTTGAGAATTTTAAGTCAGTTGGGACGGGTTCTCTTAAGTTTTCCTCACTAATCTTTCAAGCAGGGCCGTAGCTACCACCGTATCAATAATACGGGGCCCTCAAACTTCTGTGCCCCCAAAATGTGTAAGAAAAAATCGCTAAATATTGAGACCAAAAAGAGCCTCCAAGGAATTTTTATACAAGGCTCACTTAGGACTAGCTGCGCCAGTGTTTTCAGGTAAAGATTTTTTTATCCGTTGTTTGATCAAAGAACCTCTTTCTGTAAAGGAACCTAGACTTGTTCAAAGTTTTTTTTTTTTTCCAATGGTGGATTACAAGACAACAGTAAACAAAATGAGAAAAAGAAAATACTGACAAAAATAAAGGGACAACAAACAAAATAATAATTAAATAAAAAAAAAGAAACACAAGTCCGCAGTATAGTCTATAAATCACACGTTTTGTATTTGGCCTCCCAACAATATCTGCTCTACATGGATCCAGAGCTGAAATTTTACTGCCAAATAAATGGCGTTCATTTCTTCATTTGAAAGTAAAATTTCACAGTTTAAAAAGTGGACTCAGGGCAATGCCTATCATGTTTAGATGCTTGGATAGGTAGTCGTGATCAGTGGCGATTCAAAAATCGGTCACAGCTCTATCTCGTGGCCATTTTTGAATATGAAGGAGTTTGCTAAACCACACTTTTTGATTATTCTTTTGGTTGAATTTTGACCAGAAGTGTTCTCTGTAATATTTCCTTATGATTTTTTTGGCACTATAAAAAAGAACTCATTGGTGCAACCCGGATGCGTAAATTATTACGGCTAAGTAATCTACTACGTCGGCATGTGTCGCCTTCAGTGCACTTATTCAAAGTTAGACTACTAAAAGGCAAAGTGAATTGAGTTCAAGGAAAAGAACAATTAGAAATGTTTATGTTAAATTAAATCATAATCTTTATTTAAATTGTAAGTGTATCCAGAAAAAGTAATATATATATATATATATATATATATATTACAAAAATATCCAAAAATTGTTATATACCTAAGATAACTATATATATAAGATATATATAAGATATATACATAAGATATACATATATATATATATATATATATATCTTATGTTGGAAGGTTGGCGCCTTCAAACTAGTTTAACCCCACTTATTCGGTCCTAAGTCCGAAATTGCGTTTTGACTCGCTAGTTCTTATTTGTATTTCATTAGATTTGATCTTCATTTTTTATTAAGTATTTCCTGTTATGTTCTATATTTATATATATTCTTCCATATATATATATATATATATACACTGGTGTCCAAAAGTTAATCATATTTGATAATTATGTGAATAAAGAAGGAACTGAAAATCAGAATGGCGGGAAACGTGATTTGCGAGTGTAAAATGGTTATAAAATAAGGAAGCAAATCAAAAGAATGATAATAATTAATTTTATTATCCAAAGTAGCAGTTTGAAAGAAAACTGAGCATAGCAAGGACTCACACTTTAAAGAAAAAATGAAAGAAAACATTAAATAAAATACTGATGCTGCAGTTTATTAAGGCGTGTGGTCACCTCTGATAGCCAGGCACGCTGTGAGATGATACTTACCATACTTGCTATGAGATGATAAATGAGTTGTGGGCGCAAACGGTTCCAAGCTTCTTAGAGAGCCCTCTGGAGTTTTGTAATGGAGCTTGGTGGGTGCGAAAGGGCTGCAATTTGTCTCCCGAGTATATCCCATACATGCTCGAAAGGATTTATATCAGGGGAGTTCGCAGGCCACGACATGCGCTGAATGATTTCCGTCTCTAGGAAGTCATCAATCAGCACCGCTCGGTGACAGGGCTCATTATCATCCATGAATATGAAGTCAGGACCGACAGCACCTCGAAACAAGCGAACATAAGGCTCAAGAACTTCGTCTCTGTATCTTTGAGCAGTCACAGACCCCGTGTCAAAGAAATGGAGGTCTGTGCGGCCGTCCATCATGATGCCTGCCCATACCATTACTCCCCTTGATGGAAAATGATGTCTTTCCGTTATGTTTCTTGGTTCAAAACGTATTCCACGTTCTCTCCATATCGTTACCCGCCTAGAATCACTACTCAGACTAAACCGGGACTCGTCACTGAACATCACATTGGCCCACTCTCCCACACTCCAATGTTGATATTTCAAACTTCTGTTCAAACGAGCGCGTTTATGCGCAGACGTGAGGGGAATGCAAACTGCTGGTCTTCTGGCATACAGGCCAACATGATTGAGTCTCCTGTAAACAGTTTGTCTCGAAATTGGTATTCCTGTGGCGACTGTAAACACCGAACCTAGTGCTCTGGCAGTAATGCCCCTCTGACGTCGCGCACTTATTACCAGATATCGGTCTTGGATAGGGGTGGTCGACTCTTGGTCGACCTGATACTGGTTGTCGGGTAACATCTCCCGTTCTTTGAAACCTCTGCCACAGTCTTGAGATCACAGACTGGTCCACATTCAGAATTCAAGACACTTCGGTTTGTGATCGTGAGGATTCCAGCATTCCAACGATTCCTTCTTTTCGTAAACATGTCCAATTGGCGTCTTTGTGCCATCATTCACTTTGTTTGATGGTTAACAACGTTCCTTCGCACAACAGTTGCACGAAACTTGTCTGGACTGTCCATGCTGCGTGAATCATTTTCTCCGCGTTCCGACATGTGCCGGTGTTTTGCGCAGGACGTAGTCGACTGAAAATTTTGCATAAACCCAATGTTTCTTCTTCGCCCAATTAATATCCGCAAGAAATTTGGAATGATTTTACGAATATTTACTCAATGTTTTTCGCATTTTACGATTTATGCTTAACTTTTGGACACCAGTGTACGTACAGCTTGCCACCGTAAATGCAACACCCTGAAGGAATCACGCAAATACTACGAAATTTACAACATGCATTAGCAGAGGTGAGATATGTAACTGATTAGAATTTTAGAGCAAACACACATCACGCACGCCCGTGGGGCCACCTCAAAGCGCTATTTAAGGCTTAGAGATTTCGACGATTTCAAGTGTGGCAATTGTGTTTTTTCAAAAAAAAGATCAGTTATGTCTCGTAGAAAACAGCGAGTAGCTTTTGATCAAGTATCCAAGTTCGACAGAGGAGATAGTGGTCAACCGAGATTGTGGATTATCTTTCAGGGAAATCGGTAGTCGTGTTGGACGAAACCAAACAACTGTAATGCAGATATGTGACCGCAGGAGGTTACGACGGACCGACGTGGTCGATCGCATCCACATAAGTGCACCACTTCACGTGAGGACAGGCAAATTGGGTGCATGACAGTGACGGATCGCTCAGTCACATCACGAACCTTAGTACAGCACATTTAGCCTGTAACGCATCATTCAGTGTCTGCGCGTACCATTCGACGCCGTTTACAACAGTGTTGTCTGTCCGCAAGACGTCCATTGCATGGTCTACCCTTGACGCAGAACCACAGACGTCTCCGACGCCAATGATGCGATGAAAGAAGGATGTCTGTAACAGAATGGAATGAAGTTGTCTTTACTGACGAGTCACGCATTTGTCTGCAACACCACGATGGACGGATTCGAGTTTGGAGACACCGTGGAGAGAGGATGCTAAACAGCTGCGTAATGCACCGCCACACTGGTCCTGCACCGGGTATAATGTTATGGGGCGGTATTGGATATCACTCTTGAACTCCTCTGGTACGCATTGTCGGTTCTTTAAACAGCTAGCGCTACATCTCCGAGGTGTTGGAGCCAGTTGCCCTTCCTAACCTTAAGGGCTTGGCCACAGCCATATTTCAAAAGGATAATGCACGACCACACTGTTGCACGCATTATCCGTCAATTACCAGATTGAATTACTTCCCTGGCTGGCGCGCTCTCCTGGATACATGCGGTCCATGATTGCTCGACGACTTACCCAGATTACACCCCAGCTGCCACACCAGATCAACTTTGGCAACGTTTGGAAGCTTCCTGGTCTGCTGTTACCCCAAGAACACATCCAAAGTCTCTTTGAATCAAAGCCGAGGCGCGTGACAGCAGTGATCTCCAACAATGGCGGCTGCTCTGGCTACTGATTCTGGCAGGAACCCCACTTCACAGAAGTGTCTATAAATTTAATCATTTGATACTAGTCATTATGTGATCTACAAAATAAATTTTGTTGTGCTATCTCTGGTCTTTCTTGGTGTTGCATTTACGGTGGCCAGCAATCAGCAGTATATATATATATATATTATTATTTATTGAACCTTGTGATTTCAAGCAAGCGAGTCGTGTATCTGCATTAAATGAAAAGTATTTCTAGTAATAGTTATTTAGAATAGACTAAAACGAGCACTGCTCCCCATTAGCTACAGCAAAAGTTGAGAGTAATATAAAGTGGTAAGAATAAAAGGCTTGTTGATTTTTATATATATGTTTCTTCATTTCGTAAACCCTCACACCAATTCCAGCGGAGATTCGCTACAAGTTAAAAAATGTACTTAGAGATTAAATGTACTTATTGTTTAAAATCCTTAAAGAGGAACGCAATTTTAAGCTTACACGACAATTTTTTTTTAATTTAAAGAGTTCTCAAGGTATATACATCGTAGTTAAAAGTAAATTGTTAAAAAAGTAAAGCACATTCTTTTAATTTTTTTTATAATAATGTCTTTATTTTTTAATTTAAAACTGCTACACAAAAATTTCAAGATTCTATAACAAATTAAGTTAAGCATATAAACCATATAATATTTTCACACTTTTCTAATGCATGTTTTTTAATGTAAAATTTATACTTATGATTCTACAATTTAAATTGATCAAAAATGCATTTTAATGAATAATATATAAAAATTTTTGCGAACTCAAATGTTTCATTTGTTATTTTTAATTTTTTCAGCGGTAGTGGTTTCATGGCAAACACATCTATTAATAATTTGTTTCATGTGTAGAAATCAATTCAGAGCAGATTAATGAAAATTTAACTGGAAAATTATTTTTAATTCTAAATGATGTTAACAGTTGGTAATACTTCAAAAATTAAATGCCCGGAGTTCATCTACTATGAGGATCCTTTGACGTGGTTAGGCTTTATACTTTAAATATTTAAAAAGCTTGCACAAGTGTGAAAAAAATTACCTAAAACTGTTTTTGAATTTAAAATATACTTCATTCAATAAAAATCCACACACAAAACTACATTTAGATTTATAGTTTCTCTGGAAGCTTCATACAGCAAAGTCATCGCTTTTCTGAAGTAGTAGTTTCAACTCTAGTAATGACGTTTTTAGTCAGCTTTTGATAGTCAGCCCTTCAGGATCCTTTCTTTGTATATTTTGGATGCAGGGAAACTCATTAAGCTGGTATGGAGAGTTGTTTATAACAAAGGGAACGTTTCTAATGCAACAATAACGTGCAATACAACAATAAATAACATGCATGAAGGAATAGCATGCGCATGTACATACATCCTTCGCAGAATATGTATACAATTTTAATAAAAGGTTCTGAAACTTTTTCAAATTCGCTTTAGCTTCTCTCAGGGAAAGTATTTATGTTAAATACATGCATGTTCTTTTCTGATTATGTGTCTAAGTTCCTTTAAATATTATTTATTTAGTTTTTTATACGTTAGATACTGCGGGCGATTTATTGGTTTATACCAGAGTTGGGAAACCTTTTTACCATTAGAGGCAATATGTAAATAAGATAGCAATAAAGGAGGTCGCACAAGTTAATGTACCTATAAGTGCGATTTTTTTTTTGTTGAAATTATTAAAGTTTTTGAACAATTTAAACAATCTGATGTAAAAAAACTAAGTATTACAAAAAATCTTTCTTATTTTTTATTATTTGACAGAAAAAGTTACAATATAGAATGTTCTTGTATTCACATAAGGAACGAATATTAACTAATATCTCTATGCACGTGTATATTTGCTAGAGATACAATAACACAATGGTACTTGTAAAACCACAGAATATGTAAAACAATAACTGTTTTCACGATAAGCGTTTGAAACTCAAAGCTAGTTTGGTAACAGCACATTACCAGATTTTCATAAGATAAGTCACCAGCGTCCTTTTTAACACGCTTTTATAAGTTTCACGTTGCATGTAACGGAATATTGGAACTCGATTTTCACCAACTTAAAAAGGTCAGATTAATTCGAAATTTTGCACACTTGTCAAGGACCGATGACAATACAATAATTTCATAATTTTGTTCCATTGTCCTCATCAGGAATCACGATAATCAGATTTGGTGACAATTCCATATACCACATCCAGATTTGGCAACTTATTGCACATACAATTTTCAGATTTGGCGACTAATTCGATATACCATTTCCAGATTTGGCGACTAATTCCACATTTAGCTACTAAAAAGAAAAAGTCTGGGGGGGAGTGTTTTTTAATTAATACACTTGCGGTTTATCAAAATAAAACAAAAACAAAAAATGTGTTCTGTATGTGAGAAAGTGGAGGGTGGGTGTGCGCTAATCAATTTCTTACTATAATATAAACATTTTCCTGAAAATGAAAAAAGAAAAAAAAAAAGGTTCGTGATGTGAAAAAAATAATTTGTTTTAACTGCTAAATATTTTTTTATTTTCATAAAGCAATACTTTTAGAAGTGATGATACGAATAAACATCATAGCAATACGTTTAAAAAGGTGAGAATATTTTATTTTAAACTGTGTGACTTTCCGATGAGCTAGAGACTTGCAAACGATTGAAGTAAAAAATAAGGGAAAGTATAGAGAATAAAAAAGAAAGATTTGTAACATATAGCTAGATTCGTAAACTTAATTGTGTTGCTCAGTTTTAAATCTAAAAAAAATTATTAATTACACAATTTGTGGTATAAAAAATATTTTGATAAATATTTTTAAATTGTGAAAGTCTCATTATTTTAGCATAAAAATGTTTTGTTAAATATTTCAAAAAGGTATGTAGCTACTTTGCAATTTCATCAATAGTCCTTGCACCATTAAAAAGTAATTTAAAAGCTATCGATGTATGATATTTAAAACATGAATTTCTGTTTTATTTTTCCAAAAATGATTGAATTTAGTACCTTTTTAAGGTTTAATATATAAAAAAGATGTTTCTCCGTGTATGTGTATGTGTACATTGAAAAAAATGTACTTGGAAATAAAAATGAAAAAAATGTGAGAATTAGAACAATTGACTAACATTTTTTAAAAAATCTTGTTATTTAAAAAAAATATTTTCATTGAAGAAAAAGATACTTCTTTTATATTTCCTACACAAGTAAATATAAATTTTTAAAAACTCGTTTCTTAATGCTTGTAATACTAAGCAGAGATTTTTAATAAATTCAAGTAATACTAATGAGAGAATTTCAATGAATGTGTAGGTAAAATGGAACTGGATAAAACGTTATTGAAAAAAAATAGTATATATTTAAAAGTTTCATATATTTCGGGAATTTTGTTAAAGTTTAAAAATATTATTTTCACTAACTTTTCATTGAATTCGGTTTTAACGCGTATCCAAGTAATCGCTTTTTTAAACTTTGAAAAAGCTTTTCAGAAGGAAAAAAATATAACATTTTAAAGTGTAATGCTTAACTTGCCTCGTAAAGCTGAATTTTTAGAATAAAATATTATAAAATAAATAAATAAAATGAATAAACTGTCGAAATTGTTTTTTTTACCTGAATAAAAACTGAAGCAATTTGTTGAAAACTGATTTAACTTCATTTAAATGGAATAAAGATTAAGATTTTTACCACTTAAGGAAACTTGAGCTCCTTCTTGACTGTCTTATGAAAAAATATGTTTCCAATAATTTTGGTACTACCATAAAATGGGATAGAAAATTACATTAAATTTGTGAAAGATCGTAACGTTAAACATTAAGCTTTTCCAACCAACTTAGGAAATATAATATATCTCTTCATTTTTTTCTCTTTTTTGTATTAATAATATGGCAGTTTAGAACCAAAATATAAATACTATTCTACTATTAAACAGAATTTTATTTGCTTATTGCTGCATAATTTCTTTCATTTCATGGAAGGCACACAATTTATCAAATATGTTTCGTTAAAACTATTTTTGTCTTTTTTTAAAAACTGTATCCCTAACTTGAAACACTAATTTTAAGAGAACCCTTTTTTCACTATAAATATGAATGCATAGGATTCTAACACATTTATTTATCATGCTGCTCTTAAAATAGATGAAAATTCCATGCTCATAAGTACAATATTTCATGTGAAATATGTAAAATTTATCCATTAATATAAAAAGTCAGATACTATTCACATTCCACACTAAGACGAAAAAGACAAGATATGGAACCTATTATGACAGCGAAAAATATAATTTCTTTAACATCAATTAGATTAATATTGTATATCCTTTACAATAAAAAGTTGAATAAATAATAGAGTAAAATCAGTTGTTTACCATAAAAAGTGAGTAATAAATCGGACAATATGAGAAAATAAGTTTACCTTACCAATTCATATATTTCACTCTGTTTTATTTCACAAATTTGGAACATATACAAAGTAAAAAGAATAACATAATTGAAGCAAAGTTATAAATCTGAATTATTCAGAATGAATATATTTACTTTTTTATTGGGGCATTTTTATTGCGGAAAAAAAGAGAATAAAAATTAATTCAGTTTCATTCTCTGGAAACTCAAGAATGTGTACGTAATTTAAATACGGAAAAAAACAAAAATAATCAGCATTAAGAATAAATGTATTTACTATTTTGTTATGACCGTGACATTTAAACTACTGAAAAAATAAAATAAAATTGACCTGTTCCTTTTGTGTTGCACCAATGGAAAGGGATAAATGCCTTTGAAGCATGCTGAACTTCTAAATATTGTCTAAGTTCTCAAATGACTTTAACTACGAGGGCTGTTCAAAAAGTATCGAGACTGAATTTATTATGCAAAAACATACATACATAAACAGGTTTTGAGTCAATCTCCTTCGAAATATGCTCCATTGGCAGTAACACACTTGGCCCAACGATGTTTCCAGTCTCGAAACATTTCTAGAACTCAGAATTTGGGATGGTCTGAAGCTGCGGTGTCGAATTCTGTTTTACGGTTTCAAGCGGTTTTTTTACAGCACGACTCATCGCCTCATCTCCAAATGCTGTTTTCATCATCTCGTAGGTTTCGGTGCCCGTTTTACCGAGCTTAAAGCAAAACTTGAAACAGATTCGCTGATCCGTGTTTTCACTCATTTTCTTTTTTTCGACGAACGCACGCAAACACTCCACGCGAAAGAAGTCAGTGTGACTGAACGGCGCGCTGTACAGACCTGCCGAATTTTGTGAGACAAGGTGAAATATGCACGCGTATGATGCGCACAGTCCCTCTGCTAGGGGTTTTCTGGAATAAATAGAATAAATTCAGTATCGATACTTTCTGAACAGCATTCGTATATTAACATGCATGATAGGATGCAATATTTCGGGGGAACTACGGTCACTCCTTTGTAACGAAAGCATGTAATTAAAATAAGACCGTTTGAAATGCATCCTACCAGTCTTTCCCTCCACAAACATTATGGTGTCTTCCATGTTATATGATTGGATAACGTTAACAGGCATTTTTTTTTAGATATTTATGCATCTTCTGGGGCGTAAGAAACATGCTTATTCAAGAACAATGCTATAACATTAAGTTTTATCAATGTTTGTGTAAAATACCTGCAGACACGTTAGAAATTCTAAGGAAAATATACAGGGTTTCTGTTGTAAAATCGTGGAAGGGCTTTTTAAGTGAAATCTCCAGTGTAATTTCTTGTATGCAATGTCGGTCGTGGGTTTCTTAATGATGAGACTAATTATGTGTTAGTAGTTTATTGAATCACAATGATACCTATAACACACAACATAAAAAAAAATAAATTATGCTTTGCACAAATTTTAAATAAAAATAATACCCCCCCCCCCCGTTTGTGTAACTTTTAGAGAAAACAAAATAAGGCTAGGATGGCATCCATCACATCTGCCTTCAGCAAATACAAAATCTCCCTGGCGGAGCTTACTAACCTCTCTTCGAGGCACAGTCACTAAATTCCTTCTGGTATGGCATTCGAGCAGGCGCAGTACCCAGGATCACTCTCCTTACCACCTAGTGGTCTATAATGTTGTTCATAGTTTGTTACACTACGATGTTGATTAAATTGAGAATGATCAGGCTGAGAATCGTAGCAAAGGGAAAGTCATGATGAAGGTATATTTTGATTCTGTGAAGTAATTGTTCTTACAGAATTTATTCCTGAGGACAGAACAGTGAATAATGAGCATTATCTAGATATATATTACGTCATTTGAGGCAGTCCACTTGTCGTAAATAGCTTCAGATGTGACAAATTGGGCAATTGTACCTTCTGCCTGATAAATGTCCATCCTGCACATGTTTACAGAGGTCCCTAATGGTCACAGAGTTCCTCGTCAAAACTCATACTAAAGTACTTCCAAATTCCTCCTATTCACTGAACTTATTCCGCTGCGATTATTATTTATTTCCATCAATGAAAACAAATCTCCAGAGACGTCGCTTCGTGTCATTAGCTAAGGAGAAAGCAACACTGCAGACAGTGGCCTATAGATCAATAGATTTTTAATTTTTAGTATAAAAATTACTTCTCGGTGCTTTCGTATATGTTTTTCAGAAATAAATCCCCTTCCATGACAGTAATCTGTGTACCAAACAGATCGCAAGTGGCCTTACAGGTGGTTGCTTCTAGTGATGCAGTGCAGAAGTGGATTTCCTACCCAAGGGGATTATTTCGAAAATGGTTGTGCGTGTTGGTAACTAAACCCTTCAAGGCAAGCCCTGTCCCCGAAATTTTGGGATCTTACTACGGAAGAATATCACTTTTAACAAAAGACCAAGAGCATTTTGGGCTATATAACATTCTTTTTTAAGTATACTAGTTTGAAGAATTTTACACACACATGAGAACAAATCCACTACTCAGATAAATCATTCATAATGAAGAACCTTCTTAAGATGGCAGACAACGATAGCACGTTATGTTTAATGTGGCATTGGTCAATACTAAAAATGAAAAAAATAAATAATGAATTTATAATATAAAAATAATACAACTAATGAAAAAATCCAGGGATTAATTGGCTTGGAATACATTCAACTGATCAAGTTATAGAGATTAAATTAATGGTAAAGAAATACTATGTGTGTTGGTAATGGTAAATATATTAGTTTAGAGAGGTGGTTATTTAAGTGAGAAAAAACTATTTTTATAAAATTTAATCTTATTGATATTGAGACTAATAAACTTAGATTAATGAGGGAAGAAACTTAAGAAAAATAAAGTAATGGCGTCTCAGGACCCTTAACATACACTGGTGTGCAAAAAATTAAGGACGAGACGGTTTTTTCAATATAACTTTGTACAAAAGCATTCCAAATAAACACATTTAATACCGTAAGATCCCCAATACGTAAGGACATGAGTAATGTAAGCAACACTTACTAAAAGAGAAATCAGAGGGATAAAAAGAAGCTTTATTGAAAAAGTAGCATGGAGCGCAATGCGACTGAAGGCCGAAACATCCCTGTGATGGGTGTCCAGCAAGAAATATCCGGTCTTTAGTAGGGGATATGATCTCCCCTGACTGCTAGGCAGGTTTCACAGCGTCTGCCCATGCTGAGAATGAGGGTGTCAATGAGTTGTTGAGGCATTGCTGCCCATTCGTCTTGCAGCGCCAATCGAAGCTCCGGAATCGTTACTGGTGGTAAGGTACGAGCTGCCAAGCGTCTGCCTAAAAAATCCCATACATGCTCGATGGGATTGAGATCCGGAGATCGTGCCGGCCAATCCATACGTTCAATATCCTCACTCTCTAAGAGCTGTTCGGCAGCTACTGTGCGATGACATGATGCATTGTCGTCCATGAAAAGGAACTGCGGACCCATAGCACCTCTAAAAAGACACACATATGGAAGAAGAATCTCGTTACAATAACGGGTCCCGTTGACTGAACCTGCGTCGAAGATGTGAAGGTCTGTACGACTACCAAGCATGATGCCTCCCCAAACGAGAACACCGCCACCTCCATACCTGTCCCTTTCAATGATGTTCGAGGGATGATTGCGGCTTCCCCTCTCTCTCCAGATGAGTATGCGATGAGAATCGCTACTCAGACTGAATCTGCTCTCATCTGTAAAGAGTACTCGTCCCCATTAATTGTCTATCCAATTCCAGTGTTCCCGGCACCACAGAGAACGCCTTCTTCGATGGGCAGGCGTTAGAGGTACACCGTACAGGGCGTCGTGCAAACAGACCACCACCGTGCAGTCTTCTGGCCACGGTAAAACGCGATATCGGTCGTCCAGTCGCCTGTGTCGTGTGTCTAGCGATTTCTCCCGCTGTCCGCCGCCTGTTTCTTCTGGCCTGTAAGCCAATATACCGGTCATCTGCGGGTGTGGTTCCTCGTGGACGACCACTACTGAACTCCCTTATAGCTGTTCCTGTAGTTTGAAATTGTCTCCAAAGTCGTGAAACGATGCTGTGAGCAATTCCGAACTCTGCAGCCACACTTGTCACACTGCGACCTTCCTCCAACTTCCCAATGATTCGACCTCGGGTAAAAGCATCCAGATGTCGTCTAACTGATTATTCGCCATTTCTCGCTGAGGCAGCAACTCGGTGTGATTTTAACTGCTATACGGTGTGCAATCTCTTTGTCAGAAATACTAATCTTACACCGACAACATGCTTTACTACTCAGACACTCCCCCATTACGTCTACCTGCATATCTGCGCATGTGCTACCGTACATCCCCTCACTTAATCTCCTTATTGGTCTTTCTGTCCGCTCTGCCTCTTCGTTCAGCTGATATGCTAATTTTTCGACTTCGTCCTTAATTTTTGCACACCAGTGTATATCTGTGCACTCGAAAAAAAATATCTTTCTTCGAACCAATATAACTTAGCAATAAAACAAAACAATAATTTAAAATTTTTATCACATGATAATCATATATATATTTACATTTTTTCTCAAATTTTTAGAGAATTTGAGAAAATATTTTAAAAGTTACAAGGAAATAAAAATTGGAACAATTTTTTCAAAAATATGAAAATCAGTATTTTGCACCCGCGCAGGATTCTGAAGAACAAAATGAATTTTACTTGATATAAAAATGTTCATTTTCAAAGTTATATTAACTTTTAAGAAATTTAGAGAAAATTTTTTTTTAAATACAATTATAATGAAAATTTAAAAAAAAATTAAAATTTAAATAAAAAAATTTTTATTACATTTTTTTTGAAAATGGTTGTATAAGTTATGAAGAGCCTTATTTTGAACACGGGTATGAAATTGATATCATATAAATAGTTTCTAATAAATCCTGCGCGCAAGTTAAAATTTGTTGTTTTGAGAAAAAGGAAGTTAAAGGTACGAAAGAGATAGGGTTTTGTTTAAATTTCACTAGTTATTTCTCAATAACTTCGGAAGTTTTTACAGTATCAACAAAATTTTGGTATCAAAATGCTCAGAAATGTTAAAGCTTTAACATATATTTTTTTTTCAAAAAAATTGAAAAATTTGCAATTTAAGAGTCCTTAGAGGCTTGAAAAGAGGGAAGAAAAATCGATACAAGGTTATTAAGTTAAGGAATTATACTTGAAATAAAATACATTTTTTTTACAGAATGTCAGAGTCAGAATGTAATAATTATGTGGAGTTATTTTTTCGTTTTAAAATGCTTTAGCTTTCTATTCTAACATTAAACCAAGGTAGTCTTAAAAACAATTATTCTTCCGCTTTATAATCACTTCTTTACTGAGTTAGAATTTAAAGCCTTGGTGTTCCTACTCGGAGAATAATTGATTTTACAAACAACATCCATGAATCTAATGTACATAAAAACCCCGAAACCATTTAATTCGCGAACATGTGCGCAATCATCAAGTACGTTATCATTCTCCTAAAACTCGGAAGATCCAATTCCGCATCGCAGCACATTTATATGTACCTTCCCCTTAATTTATTTTCTACTGCTTTCTTTTGAAGTGGTCCAATCACGGACAGCGGTTTCACGCAACCATTAGTCACGACGTTTCCTAAACACATAAACTCCAATTAAAGTTCCCCGCACCCTCAAATCTGGAGCATGACAAATGGCGCGGGATTCGTGGCAGTTGCCTAAAAGGTTTTCCAAAGGAATCATTGCAAGAAAAGATCACAACACGTCTCTTCTAATGGATTTGTGCGACTGCGAGCCCTGAAGGGTCAAAGCTTCACGAATTCAAGATTTAATTAGGGATAAATGTAATTTAAGGTTTTGAAGACAGTTTTGGTTGCTGCTTTTAAGACTGTTTGGCACGATAAAATGTCATGCAAGAACTGGTTTTCTGGATTGTGCTGGAGTTAAATTATTCTTCTTAGGAGCGTTGTTGAACTTTTATTCTAGCTTGTATTTCTTTATCTGAAAGGGAAAAAAAGTATGTTTTAAAGCATTGTTCTGTGAGAGTTAGTGTAATTTTAAAGCTTCTGTCAGAAAACATTCTAAGAAGTTTCAAACTGAAGTTTTGTTAGTTGTTTTACAATGCATTTCTTCTAATTATTATGCTTCATAAATTTTTCTTAATTGAATATTAACGCTTCTCTGATTTTTGTACAATCTCAGTGTCGTGCAGCGCCCTAGCACTGAAATCCAGTGCTAGAACGCTGCCGAAAATTACTGTAAAAACAGTATTCAAAGTAGAGGAATCCTAGTGTACTGTTTTTAAGAGTTTTTATCAAAGTTTTTATATATAGATATGTTTAAAATAAATCTGTAACGCTGAAAAAAGGGTGTTTCTTTCCTTCCCGATACGACACCCAGTGTTATGTTTTCTTAAAGAAATACAGTGTTATTTTATATTTATATTCTTTTAACACGGTTGGAATAATAATAAAAATTCTTAAATATGTGCCTATTATTATTTCTTAAAATGCTGAGGGGGTGATAAATACATTGAGTTTGTTAATTAGTGCTTTAATTGTTTAGAAGAATTTAATTGTCGCTCATATTTAGAAAACTAAGTCACTATTTTAAATTTTTAAGAATTCAGCAGCTTCGTTATATTTGTATGCATCGATGTTAATTTACTAAATATTTAATAAACTTTAAGTAATATTTTGAGATTAATTAAGTCGGGTTTCTTTATTTAATGCCATTTTTGGGTAGAGAAATATTTTTAATATCATATAATATACGTTATTCAACACCGTATCTGAAAATGAATAGTTGCTTATAATAAAAAACTAACTTGCAGCATGCTGAAAAAATGCACTGATATTTCAAGCTCTTCAAGTTCAAGACTACTTTTAATTTTTTAAAAAGTAGAATATATTGTTACGATTTTGGTATTTAAAATGTGTTTATAATGTTAAATTATGTCAAAATTACTATTCTGCTTGAAAAATAGTGCAGGATTAATGTTTATTGCATGTAAACATGTGAATTAGATCAATTGCTATGGGACCTTGTAAATAACATGGGGCTCTTTGGGTATCTCGCCAAATTGGCGAGATATCGTTTAGTTGGCGACAGTTTTGGCAACTTATTTTGTCGCCAAATTTGGCAACACTTGGCGACAAATTTGGTGATATTGGCGATATTTGACGACTTCCGGTTCCGGGCGGTTCTCCTATTCTCTGGAATGTTCTACCACTTTCGCCGTGTCTATATAAGGCATACTGAAATGCAACATGGGGAGTTGTTATTCAGATTTCTTGAAGCTCAGACGTGCCCGCAGCCTCTGCTACTTTACGGGTGATTCCGTTGTGATTTATGCCGAAGAGAGTACGAAAGCCTACGGCTTTGAATTTGATCTATTCCCCGCTGGATCAGTACATTGTGTTGTGTTACTGTTGTGTTGTATTACTGTGACTTCGGCTGTTCTTATGCCTTTCTGAACATTGCATTCTTCATTGGGCTGATAATAAAGAACTGTTTTATCGCTGTTATGAATAAAGTCTATTCAATCCCTGAACCCAACAGTGAAGTTCGTTACAATATTTTAGTTATGCAATTGCAAGTGTGCATTTCATCTTATTGCATTTTCCCCATAAAGCTCACATAAAAATTTTTGTTTCATAAGATCAATGTAATAATTAAAGGAAAATTTTAATTTTTTTCCTTCAAATTAATATCACTTCACTTCAATTCGATTTTTTTAACATCGAATTTTAAACATAATCAATCTGTTTGTAGATTTCATCTAAAGTAAATAGTTTCATTGATATATTGAAAAAACCTTGACAAGAAAGCAGGAGGTCACTGTAAGAATCAGTGAGTGTGTTTTCCACCAATGAAATGCTCCGTTATTTCAACCAACCAGAGAGCAGTAGCGATAAAGGGTTGAAAGAAAAGGTGAAACGTGGTTTATTGTATTGAATACAGTTGTGTGTGCTTGTGGAAAATAGTGTATTGAAAGCAATTTGAAGTGCGTTTGTGGAAAATATTGGAATTATGGCTAAATTTTCATATCTGCCTGAGAATAAAAGTTACAAAATAATACATTTGAAGGAAGAAGGTGCCAAATTGCTGCTAAAGAACCATGTGAGCTTTCTACTGTTGTGAGAACTTTGAAAAGAATTTCTGAAACAAATTTTATTTTGGACAGGGGGCGATCAGGACGACCAAGAAAAATATCTTTACGTGGACAGGTTAATGCACAGAATTTCACTTTCAAACAGAAAGCTTAATTCCTCGCAAATTTTGAAACAATGGACTTTGACATCAAATGTGAATGTGTGCCCAAGAACTGTTAGAAGAAGACTGCTGGAAATTGGGTTACGAGGCTGTAAAGCGCGCCCAAAACCATTACTGACTGAATTTCAACGCAAGAGGCGATTGACGTTTGCAAGGGAACATTCACATTATGGACTATTTAAGACTGGGAAAAGTTAATATTTAGTGACGAGAGTTTTGTATTTCTGGCAACCAAAGTAGTGCCTATGTAAGACGACGCACTCATGAGGAATTCAGCCCTCAGTGTCTGAAGCCCACAGTAAAGTACCCGACAAAAGTGATGGTATGGGGTTGCATGTCTTCTCATGGTGTTGGAAGACTTCACATCGTTAGCGGAACAGTGAAAGCCATGGATTACATTGAAATACTACAAAATAAATTGCTACCAACTGCGAGAGATCTTTTTGGGAATCAGTCATGGATTTTTCAGGATGATAACGCCCCTTGTCATCATGCAAAGGTAGTCCAGAAATGGCTGAAAGACCATACTGTGAATAGAATAAACTGGCCAGGACAGATTTCCGACATTAATCCGATAGAGAACTTATGGTTTAAAATTGGTTATGAAATTTCAAAGAAAAAAACCTTCAAACAAACGTGAATTAATTGAAGCTTTAATATTTTCCTTCAACCATATTGTCACGAAATATCTTCTTTTGAAATTGATGCATTCCATGCCAAAAAGATGTAGAGCCGTAATTAAAGCAAACGGCTGGCCCATAAAATATTGATTTTCTAACATGTGACAACAATGTAATTTTCAAAATGCTTTTTAAATTTACCGTATTTGTCAATTTTCGTGTTATTTTTCTTTGCATATTATGTTATTCTATATTGTTTTATTCTGCACATATTTCACATTATTGTGTTTCAGGCAGCTTTACTACAAAAAATATTTTAGTCATTAAGAAACTAGTAGTAGATTTGAAATCAGCATAAAAAAATACATTCAAATCAATAACAATATTTAAGATAGTGCAATAATTTCACAACGAAAAATAAAGTCAAAGACAAAAATTACGCTAAAAAATGAGTGTGTTCAGGACTTTTTGCCACCACTGTATATTCATTAACGAAAATTTCTGCTGCTTTGGAACCATGTACGAACAGATGAGTTCTAAATAGTGTACGATAAACATTAATATGAAAGTGGGGTGGGGATATAACGAATAATCTGTTATATATTTGAATGAACTATTGTATAATCATTTAAAAATAGCTTGAGTAGTATTACCTAAAATAAAGTAGTAAAAATATTAAATACAATCCAATTACAAAAATATTAAAAATTACAGCTAAAAAACTGTAAAGCTTTGCAGATAATACAAAATAATGCAATTTGTACTCACCCAATAGTTTTTTTCTAAACATCTTGGGAGCTTATGGTCAGAATTAAATACCGAACCAAACAATTGGAGTCAAATATGAATTATTTAACTAATTCATTACTTAATTCTGTCAAAATATTTTCTTATTTTAAGAAATTCCCCTTGGAATTGAACTATCAAAATTAAATAATTATACCATAAACATTTGAATCATTAATATTGTATTATAAATTTTATTCAGCTGAAGTAGGAGAATCGTAAAAACTATCACGAGTGTCCCTTTGCTTTGTCGGATATATCTTAATTTTCCATTTTCCACTGTTCACCGAATCAGGACTTAAAGATTTATGGCGAACCTTACTTAAGGAATAGATTTCCTGTGTGTTGCCTTTCACATTCAAACAAAAGGGCCGACAAACAAGGAGCTAGTTTGCATGAGTTAATAAAGCCCGTACATAAACTTTGAGAATAAAGTCAGGATTTAACCAAATGTAGGTCAGAACTTCAGAAATCTTAAGCCATATCTCTTGTAACTGCTGGTGTTATTTCCATTTTAAGTCGGTGCTCCCGGAGATCAATAGCTGCAGATACAATTTGGGATATGACCGACTGGCAAACAATATTTTGTCGCGTGATACCACACTGAATATTCAGAGTGAAAATAGAGAAATAAATCAGACGATATCTAGGCCAACAAAATTCAGATTACGAACATTATTACAACGGTCCATGCACCTTTAGTTAGTGATACTAGCTTTGAAAACTTCAGCCTGAATTTTCATTGAAAATTAGATTGCGAAAAGCACAGGTATCATTATCTTAAAATATTATTTTAAATATTAATGTCATAAACGAACCGAGGGAAATAACATTGTGGTACTTATTCAATTAAGGTATCTCACTACTCGAGAACTTTAAAAAAAAAACTAGAGATATGGAAATATTTTGTGGTTTATAGATTTGTTTAGTACATTTGAAGAAAAATATGCTAGAGTTAAGAAGAGAAAAATAAATTCTTATTAGTAAAATGGGAAAAAATGGGTAAACATTTACAAAAAATAACATAAGCGGAGCCCATTTTGTACCAAAAGCTTATGAACAAATTTTCAGTTTTTTCAATTTTGATATTTGCTATATTATACATTTTTGTATTGACCTTCAGGATAAGAGATATTTTAATTTTTACAAAAACTAGAGTACTTTTTCTTAGTTATATGAAATTACTTAAAAAAAACAACGATTATATCCACATAAGGGGCTCTTAATTTTGTAATAAAAAGTGATTGATAAATCTGAAAGTTAAAACACTTCTACTATTATACAAAACATACACAAAAAAATTTCGGTTAATTATTTTCAAATCTCTTTGAGCAATCGCTGTCACCATTTGAGCATTTTCAAAAAAACTCATTTCGATTAAAACCTGTTTTAAAGTATGACATATCTGCTTTTACTAAAACACATGTAGTTTTTGTGCTAGTGAACGGAAAATAATAAACTTGGTATTTTTATAAAGCTAATAAGATGGCTTATAAAATGAAATCATGGAAAAAATTGTCAATTTTTGGAAAAATTCACAATTTTAGGTAATGGGATACCTTAACGCAATCTGCCTTGTCAGAGCCGATCCATTTAAATTTCACACAGGCTAATTCGTATTGTTTGGTGTTTTTGTCTTTGATGCAATCATGTTTCGAACACATTACTCAAATCACTCCCCCCCCCCCTAACATCGATAACTACATAAAACATTTTATTCACTAGGTTATTACGACTCTATACTAACAAAAATATGAAAATGTTCATATTGGGTTTCTGTTAAGAAAATATTTTCTTAAAAAGTTTTTTAATTATTGTTCTTCTATAAATATAATAAATTAATGTTCATCATATAATAGTATACATTGTTTGTAGATCTTTTCATGTTTTGTTTTTGTTTTATTTACAGGTTCAATATCTGAAAAAAATTATATGTTAAATAAATTTCGTAGTTAACATTTAAACTGCAAGAATACTTTAGTACAAAAAAACTATATGTACAGCATTCCTGAACACCTAATTATATTTCTTTTATGATTTTCAAAACAATTAATATATAATGATTAAAATTTTTGAAGGTAAGAACTATAATTGTGCTAATTTTAGTACTTTTTTCAATATAAGTACGAAAATAATTATTGCATAGTTATAAAGTTTTTATAGAAGTTCTAAACATAATTTTTTGCTTAAAATTCTCTATAATATTCCACTAAATCATTATTTTCAAGGCCACAAATTTGTAGACGCTCAATATTTTGTAGCATTTCATTTGCGACACTTAAATGTTTCTTTGGAAAAGGGTTATTTGTTATGGATATTTAATAAAATATAAAAATACACAATTTTCATAAGTTACTTACCAAATTAGGAATAATTATTCTACAAATATTGAAAAAAGCAATTTAATGCAATTTGTTTTTTTTTTATCTAACATCATTTTTCTTGAAATTTGTGCTATTGTTAGACACACAAAAATATATTAAATATTTTGTTTGCTAGATTGCTGTAATATTAGGACGAAAGATGGGATTACCATATTCACTAAAATTTTACATCTTAAATCAGGAGAGATTTTTATGCATACTTGAATTTAACGCCTTGCAGCACTTTTATTTTAAATAAAGATTTTAAACGAAATTCAGTTTCTAATCTTAAGCATATCTCTAGACCAGTGTCTCTCAAATTGTGGGGCGCGCTTACTTTGGGGAAGCGTGATAACTCTATGAGGGGGCCACGAGCATACTGAAAAGTCGAATACAAAAGATCATTTAAAAATTATTAATTTACTGAAAGTAAACAAATATAATACATTCTGACATAATAAAAAATTAAATTAACATTTACACTACTGATTTAATACATTTATAAATATATCAGTACTGCGAAACGTATTTTATAATTAATTTAACAATACTAAGTAAGGAACAAATTTATTAATTATCAGTGACCTTATGGGCTTCTTATACATACAAATATATGCAAAAATTAATACTTATCTTAATAATTTGTACAGTTTATAATTAATCCCTTAAATGCCGATTAAAAATTACGTGATCTCCCCAATGCCATCATTTAACACGTAGGAGTGTGATGTATTGGAGGGGAGAGGGCAGAAAATGAATAAATAAGAGTAAATCCTCTGGTATATAAGTAAATCCTTCGCAAAAACTATCAAGGGGATTGTAATGTATTCCAAAGCCTTCAGAATAATTTTATGGAGAGCAGTTCACAGAGAAGATCGAACTTTGGAAAAACATATATATATATATATATATATATGTGTTCGGGGCAATTAACGTACTGGTTGGGGAGACATTTATAAACGCCATCGGCACTTACGAGGTTAAAGTCGTGTTGTAGGTTTAGCGTCAAACTGTAGTATTATTTACTTCAATACACTGCTATTGTATGGAGGGTGGGAGGACGTGATGAAAATTATGATTGAATATTGGGACGCAAATATTGAAACTTTCAGAAGTACTGCTCTACACAACAAAACATCTTTAACTTTTAGGTCAGAAATTCCTTCAATTTTCTTCACTAATCAAGACTGAAATACTGATAAAAACATATCAAGTATAAGTTTCTATAGTATAAAAAGAAGATGCGAATAAACTTCTATAAGTATGCATTAAATAATTAAAATAATTTCTAGAACCAAAATAGTTACAGAAAAAGGAAATATGTGGGAAATATTTTACTTTGAAAGATAATTAGAATATTGATCATAATGGAGGGTTCCAAGGGAAGTAATTTAATTACACTCATTTATTTATATGGATATAGCTAATATTTTCAAAATTTATAGAGAGAACTATAAATTTCTTTTAGACAGGAGGTAAGTAACAAGAGAGTGATTGATACCTTTGGCACATATTATTCGAGTTTGTTCAAAACTGTTTTTTCTTTTTGACAGTTTTTTTCTATTCATCCTTAAGGAAGTCCTTAACAATTGACTTTTAAGAGTGGTCAAGAAGTTTAGAGTCTTTTAGTATATCAAATGAAAAGGGTTTTGTTAAAGTAGTAGTCTATGAATTCTATAATGTCATCTAAGGTTGTCTTCAGTAAAAGTACGAGGTCTTGAACAAAACGCGAAGCGCATTTTCAGACAGAAAAATTCCTCAATTTTTATTTAAATTTGCAAAATTACGACTCATACCTCTAGTAAAAATATGATGTTTTTTAAAATTTCAAAATATTTCATGAATACCTTCTTTTTCGTTTTAATACGTGAAGGCCAAGCTCATTTAACATTACAACCAAAGAGAAGAAACACTAAACACATTTTTATACCTGAAAAAAATGAATCAACTCGGCTAAGAATGGGAAAGTATGATAAAAATGCTGCTTTCTAAAGGATAGTGAAGCCAGAATATCACATTAATTTTTCATTTCTTTTAAATCTGAATATTTTTTCCAAGTTTGGGTCCTATTCTTCAACATTAAGCGAAGACAGCCTTTAGACGTTTCACCGATTCCTTAAAATACTGCTCGATTTTTTAAAAAGAATTTTATGCCAAGTGTTGCAAAGAAGCCACCTGATAATGATGAGAATGAAGAGAGTCGTTAAGCTGTATATTAATTAGCATTCAAATTGTTGGACAATTTTGAGTCACAATGTCGAGGAATTATCTGAATATGTGCACAAATTTGCACAATTTCGATGTAATACTTCATTTATAATATAAATAAATTTTCTTTTATTTTCTAGTAAAATAAAGCCTTATTACATTCCATTATACTTATTAAACCAGTTTATTGGAGCTATATAGAAATTCAATTGGTTGGAATCAAAATATTTTTTTGCAATACAAATATGTCGCATTTTGGGTTAATAAATTCAACATTTAGAGTTTAATGAGAAAGCAAACTTTGGATTGTTATGTTTGAAATTTTAAAAAAAATAATGTATTGGTTTGAAGCAGTACTGTCGACTCTCGCTAATTCAAACCTTCGATAATACGAGCCTTTCACTAATTCGAAGTATATGCTCAGCCCCTAGAAAAACCCTTGATATTTCGAACTAAAATAATACGTTTAGGTGTACTCAATATTTCGAAGTAAAATCTGTGGCCGGCCAGAATACAACACGCGATAATTCGAAGTGGTCCAACAAAACTCTCGACAATTCAAGCACTCACTATCATGTAGAGTCCTGTAGAAAACAGTTTGGAGCTTACATGTTTTGCTTTGTTTTGTCTCTTATTGTTTCTCTTGTAACGCAGTCTCTTTAATTACCATCGGAATTGACTCCTGTAACTCTGACAAAAGCTAAAGTGTCACTAAACAAACTACGCAGCTTTTTTCTCTTCAAAATCATACTGATGTGGACGTTTTTCAAGCGTCATTTATTCTAAGGAAATCTATTGACAAAGTTAGATTGAATGTGATAAAACAAAACCAAAAAAAAATAATAACAGATTTTTTTTCGTTTAAAAAAATTATGTACAGTGTGTATCCTTTTAATACAGGACTTTTAATTTCTGTTTGATATTTATACTGTATAATATGAACTTTTTAAAAATACTTTAAAATAATTTTATACATATGTACAATTGTTGTTTTATTACATAGTTTCAAATGTAAATTTGTTAGAAAAAATTTCTTTTCGGGACTTTGGGAGTTTTTTCCTACCCTCTTGATAATTCGAAGTTTTTTTATTGGTCCCTTCAACTTCGAATTATCGAGAGTCGACTGTGTTGGCAGAATTTTTTTATTTCTTTCACTGGTACAGTTTGAGGGAAATTAGCAAATGAAATAGAGGACCTTAGGCTGTATATGTATTTTGTGCATAGCACTTCAAATACTTATTAATAAATGATAAGATATCATCTATAATTCAAATATATGTGAAGAAATTTTATGTAGCTTTAATTTGATGACAATTAAAATCACATAACATTTCTACCTAAAATCCCCTGTAAAATTAGGAATACTTAGCATTTTTTATTATAATCTTCCTTGTCAAATAGACGATGGCTTTGATTTACTTTATATACATAAATATATATAAATAAATATGCTATCTTATAAGAAATAATTTAACATCTGGGATTGAAAAAGAAAAGAAAGTTTGCTAACCATCATAGTTGGTGGAACAATCACGAATAGTAAATATATTGGCTATCTCTTGGACATATTTTCCATCAATCGTTGTATGATGGCAATTAGTTTTTTCTATCAACCTTTTTGAAAAAAGTAGGTCTGTTCGCCCACCGAATTTGGACTGGACTCCGTCAGTCGATATTCCAACTCGTTCCAAAGATACTCGTTTGGAGTAAAGTCTGGATACAGGCCAGCCAATTCTGTCTTCAAGCCCCATTGTTATAATACCAATAAAGATGGACATCGAAAAATGACAGTTAGTGTCCTGGAAGTAACAATGGTCTATCCTCTAAAGCTGCCACAACGTAGAAGGCCCATAGTTATCCAGAACAGTGCAGTAAATGTTGAGAGTATCATACTGTGATAAAGGGTCACAGACCATTTGAAGAAAAACGTCCCATAGCATAACACCATTTCCACCGAAATTCATTTTTGCATGTTACATTCCGGCTAAAAAGTGTTATCCAGATATTGCCATTTGATCAGGAGAAAATTAAACTTACTCATCACAACAAAAAATAGTCCATTGTCGCTGGGCTTTGCACCACCATGTTAGTAAAGCTGCGCTGCTTGACCATACTTAAGGCTGAACAACCATGATAGCTGAGTGGATGTGAGGTATTTACCGAAATGGTAGTTCCGGATATCTGTTGCAAATCTTCGCGGATGTGAGACATTGGTAAGATACAAGTTTTCCACATAATTCTAGACAGCAAACTTCTGTCACAAGTGTCCAGTTACATAGGTATGCCGGGTTAAGCCACATTCTGACAATTAACACTTATCTTCGATTTACGAATTATGTAGGTCATTTTTGTTTCAGAGTACTTCAGTTTCCTGGCAATGTCTGTTGGCCAGTTCTTCTCAAACTTTCAATATTTGCCACCCAATATTCAATCACACTTTTCTTTGCGCCCCCCTCTTTACAATAACAATACATTGAATTCAATAATATTATATTTCGACTCTAAAGAAGTGAACGTCTAGCTCTGCCAGTGGGTAAATTGCCTAGGACGTATATATACGTCTTTCAAAATATGATTTTTTTCTGTTCACTACTATCTACAAAACTTTTCCGAAGGAATTTGGAATTCAAAAAAAATGACCTTCACAGTGCGTTTGCAAAGGATTTATACTCTTTTCTGAGGATTTTCTTATTTTTTTATTCTCTTTCTCCTTTCCCAATATACCACTTATCCATCCATTCGTGAAAATCGGGGGCATTGGAGAGCGAATCACGTAAACTCAATCGGCAATTAAGGGTTTTAATTATAAACTATCAAGATTATCAAGATAATGTTAATTTTTGAATATAATTTTTTAGCTTAATAATTACCGTGGGGTCACTGGTAATTATAAAACTTGTTCTTAAATTAGTATTGTTGAATTAATTATAAAATACATTGTGCGGTACTGATACATTTATAAGTTTATTATATCAGTGTAAATGTTTTATTTTTTATAATGTCAGAATGTATTTTGTTTGTTTACTTTCATTAAATTAATAATTTTGTTAAATAATGTTTTGTTTTCGACTTTTCAATATGCTAGCACCCCCTTTCTAGGGTTATCACGTCCCCCACCAAGGGGAGTGTCCCACAGTTTGAGAAGAGCTGCTTTAGGAATCAACAATTTCTGTGATAGTCAATAATTACAACCTTTTTCAATACAAGAGCTCTAAGCTGTGTGCTAACGAACGACTGTACACTATTTTTCAAGCAATATACAGGGTGTCCATCCTTAATGTGACCCAATAGCTAATTCCCGAACCGTTCGGTTTAGATATGCACTTCCAATTTAAAAAATGTTTTAAAACAGGTAAAGAATGTTTTTACGTGCTTTTCGAAAAAAAAAACCCATTTAGAAAAAAATTACAAAAATTAATTTTTTATACGGTCCCCAGGTCCTATCACTTATATTTTTGGAAAAGATGCAGTACAAAAAAAAAACAAAGTAAATACAAAAAGTTTCATTTTATTACGATAAAAACTGGCCGAGATATGGAACTTAAAAAACACATATTTTATCCATTTTCTCGGCCATTTTCAAGAAACTAGTAAGGGGCCGTCTCCAAAGTGAAATTAGTTGGAACTCTGCCAGGAAACTTTCGCTCTTGCACGTCACTTTTATGTAAATCGTTTTAAATTTAAAATCATACTTTAATAATACTATAAATTGAGTACTTAAGAAATGAAATTTATTCTGTGCACGTGTAATACATTGAAAAAATAAAATATTTTGGACGAAGAAAACATTTCAAAAACAGTTCGCAAAAATAGACTTATATGCTGCGGATTCAGTCTAAATTTGTTGCGTTTTTGCTGATCATGACGAAAGTTAAAAATCTGTTGTGTAGTCGCTTGTAATTGCATGCAGTCGTATTCTAGTATCACGAATTCTAGTACGAGAGAACGTGATGTTTACAAATGAAGAATACTGCGAAATGGTACAGTTTTTATGGGCAGTGTAATCGAAATAAGAGAGAGGCGGCAAGACTTTATGCCATTGAATTTCCCACTCGAAGACATGCATCTTATTGTACAATTGCCCGTGCTGTTCAACGCTTGTATAAAACTGTGAGTTGTCATAGACGTATCCCCTTGTCTCGTGTCACACCTCGTGCCTTCACCATTATTTAAGTTAATTTGGTCATTTTGATATAATAAAGCCCCTGATTCATGTTTGGCGCATGATTCCACATTATGCTAAAATTTAAACGGCAAGTCCTGTATTATTTTGCTGCTATTTGTTAAAACAAGATGTTTTTTTTAATCTTTTCGGTACAAGTTGTATTTCTTTAATTTAACTTTTATTGCTTGCCATACAACAATACAAATTGTCAATCTATGATGTTTACTATGATGTTTTTCATTTGCTCTTTCTGTAGATAGGGAATTACTGTTCTCTAAACTCAATTTATATACAACCCCCTTTTCTGAGCAACTCGGATGCTTAAAATTTATGTAGGCATAACTCGGTCAGTTTTTATCGTAATAAAATGAAAATTTTTGTGTTTACTTTGTTTTTGTGTGTACTGCACCTTTTCCTAAATGTAAGTGATAGGACCTGAGAACCACATAAAAATTTAAATTTTTATAATTTTTTTGTAAATGAGTTTTTTTGTTCGAAAAGCACGTAAAACCATTCTTTACCTTTTTAAAACATTTT
>BMAO01011081.1:0-90944 GCA_019973975.1 Trichonephila clavata | reverse complement strand
GAGCTCGTGACCGTAACCATTGGATTACGGCGGATACTCAGAGACGTCTTAAAGCATGGGTCAACTGTAGGGACGAAAACAACGCTCGAATTGACATCTAACTCTCCACACTATGCCACTGGCGTAACGGAGAATATTAGGGCCACCTGCAAACAGGTTTTGGGCCGCAAGCTCAAATACGTACTTAGTGTCAATCAAGCTTTGCCCTCCTAGAGTCCCTGTGCCCTCCCACAATGTGAGGGTGTACGTTACGCCCCTTAGTGACATAATATGCCTGCTAGGTAATGTCCTCGTCATCACCTGAACGTGAGTATAAGCAGCAGCTCAGTGTGTCGCGGACACAATTTTGAACTGCGGTCTAGTGACGAGAAGGGGATGCCAGTCCGTATGGGCAGGCATCCCCTTTTCAAGCATCCACATCCAGGGACGTTTTAAGGCATGGGCCAACTGGGCCCGGGCCCAGGGCCTCATCCTCGGTGTGGGCCTGGTTTCGTTCTCGACTCTGTCTTAAAAAGATTATGATCCAGATAATTTTAATGTGGTCAAATATTATTCCCGTACATTTTCTTCCCAAAACAGGGAATTTCAAATGGCACGTCAACAGGCAAAAGTGGTCAGAACCGTATTATCATGTGATGACCGTTGTCCATGTCTAAGCCTAGGCCTAATACCTTGAACAATCGTTGAATCTCATTTAGTCAAAATGCGGTCATTGGTTGAACAGGTTTGTGCCTAAGTTTTTGAGATTGTGAGTAGTGCACATTTATTTGTTTCATTTGAGAATGCATGCTGTCTACTTTTAAAGATCTCGGGTAGGGCCTACTTTTGCATGGGGCCCAAGGGCTTAAAAAATCTTCTCTGGGCCCAGGGCCTCAAAGAGTCTTAAGACGCTCCTGTGGCTACTAACTTCAATCTGAATAATAGGAATTCAATAATAAAAATAGGCTTCTATTTTTTAAAAAAAAATCTGTTATTACATTAAACCACCTACAAGCAAAGCATTTCTTTTTTATCAAAGTCATGTGTTATACATATGAATACAATATATCGAATAGATGTATTCCACAATTCATATGAATATAGATGTTTATTTGGAGAATGAGGTGCTAAGTCAGATGTCGACCTCGTCACTTGATGGTGGTCCATCTCTAGTAACCCTTCACGTATCTTCTCTAAGCTCAGAGAAAATAAATAATCAATCAAAATCTATACACTTAGATTTATAAACTTTAATTCTTGTATTCTTCTATTATAAAAGTATTTCCATTAATGTATACAATAGAGGTCGGCAACCTATGGCATGCGTGTCACATGTGGCACGCATGCCATAGTGCTCAGTGGCACTCTGCCCTACTCAACAAATTTGTCAATATTTGAGTGGATGAAAGTTGATAAATTTGTGATGGACCTTATTTGACAAATACCTATAGAGTTACAGACATGTACGGAAATATGAAAAAATAGGGTAGAAAACTCCAACGATGCTACAGCTATTTTGTAAATTATTTAATGTCATTGTTGGAGGGGCTTAATTGTTTAAAGAGAGAAAATTGCCATACTCTGCTTTCAGCTTTTGGTTCTACACATATCTAACTAAAAAAATTTTCTTCATATGAAAAAAATTTCGAGTCTCGCAAAGAAATTGTTTTTATTTATCTTTTTATTTAACTAAGTGAAGGAAAATACTTATCTTTCATGTTGTCTATTTCTTATTTTAATAAATATGTTTATAAGTACTTAATATGCATATAATTTTAATTTTTTTAATTTTTGTTGAAGAAATAAATATATTTTATGCTGTTTATTTCTATGTTAAGAAATATCCTTAAATGATGCAAAATTAATGTAAAAATTTTTTAATCTATATTATTGACCTCTATTCTCTAATTCTGCAGGTATTATCGCGGGAATCGAAATGTTTCAAACATGTTCTATTGTGTGGCACTCTGTATCATATTATTAGATTGGTTTGGCACGCCACAGCTAAAAGGTCGCCGACCCCTGGTATACAGTGTTAGTAAATTCAAATTTATTCCAAACCTAGAATTCTGGATAATTTTTTCTCAGAAACATTTACGGTGAAGCCATTTTAATGCACTGTTAGGCCTCTATTGTTTTGGAATTATTCGTGTATGTGTGTATTTGAAGATGTATTGGAATCATTTAATTATTAATGGAAAAATTAAAAATTTTGACACTTCAGTAAAATAATTTAATAATTCACTAACTGCGCATCTGTTTGAGTTAATAAGTATCTCTAATATTCTCACTTTCAAACATGAAAATCTACCTACAGAGGCAAACCTAACGAGCCCATGATACCCTTGAAGTTTTGACCCAGCGCTTTCAATTTCTAGCACGTCCGCCTCCACTCAGCACCAATTCCAGTTTTTCGTGCCGAAAACCGAAGGCCTTTTCCTCAGTCAAAACTCAGAAGAAAGCTGTCATTGAAACGCCATCGGGCGTCACACAGCAACCTTCCTCATTTCCTCGTCAAAACTCTCTCGCTCTCATATGTAGCACACTCAGTCAGAAAGCTATACCTCATTTCCACAGGTGAACGATTGCGGCGAATCTTTGCTGCCAGGCCTTGAAAATTCGACGATATGACAGCTTTTTCGTGCTGCTGGAGGTCCTTCAGGTTTTGCCAAGGACGCTCTCGCCTACCCAAATGTGATATTTTTTGGTGGGTTCTGTGTGAGGAAGATCGGTCGATTCGCCCTGAAAAATCGACGACCGACTCACTCACTGCCCGAGTTTCCGATTGCTTTTTTAATGATGTTCTTCTTTTGTTTTGTGTTGTGTTGCTCGTTCCGAAACACGAGCCAAACGGGTCGTGAAGTTCTCATATTAAAAATAACAGTTAGATGGTAGTTCTTTCAGTTTAATGTTCAAGTTCTGAATTAAGGATTGGGGAATAAACAACGAATGGTTCTTTTTATTTTTTTCTTCTTCTTGTTAAGAGGAAGGTGACAGTGTTAAGCATTACCATCAGACGGGGAATGGGAACGTTTGTTTTGAAATTCGAAGTGTTCTACTTTTTTTGATTATTTCAATTATGTAATGTCGGTGACTGTGCAATGAGCTGTGAGTAAACGAGGGAAAATAAGTGTGATGTTTTAAAAAGTTCAATTTTAAAACTTTGGTTTTACCTAGGATTTGTTTATTGCGATATAACATGTTTATTGTATTATGTATCACTTTCTGAGAGCATTGCATTCAAGTTGATTGTTTTAGAAATAATCATTCAAAAACCCGAGCGAAACGAGGCTGAAATATGTCATATGACATTACATTATAAAATTTCATAAGCGGATTACCGTAATCAAAAACGCAAATTGATATTTCTTGTTTAAATTTCCTGTTTACTAACCGTTTTTTATTCGTGAAAGTAATATCAATTACATGAAAAAATTCTATTTTTTTCCTGCTCAGATCACAAGTTTTGAATTTATTTTGATACCATGAATTGTATGGGAAAAAGAAAAAAATTGTTAAGATATCCGTTTAAAAAACACACACACATTTCCTCCTATGGTTAAAAATATTCTTACGAGTAATTTAATTCGCCTCTGGAATTTTAAATATTTAGAAGCCTTTAATATCTTTAAAAATTTGTAAAAAAATTTTACATTATTTTTGATTTTCTTAGGATATTTATTTAACTGTGTTTGGGAACCGCGTGATTTTGAAAAAAGATTTAAATGAACATCTTTTTATTAAGTGTCACTTTTGAATTATAATATACATATAAAATTATTTTAAGAATATTATTACAAGAAAAAATCATTTAATTGCAGTTTTTTGGCCAAAAGATGGAGAAAGAATGGCATATTTTCAAAACTTTCACTTGTTATGAAAAATGCTTCTATAATAATAGCATTTTGCCTATATATAGCTAACATTTCTGTACAGAGTCTGAACTAGGTTTTTTGAAATATTTAATTTTAAAATATATTTATTAAAGTTTTAATACGTCAAAATAAAAAAAAAATTAATGAAAAAAAAAACACCGGTTATTATTTTAATTGATACTAACTTTGAAAATAATATAAATCTTTCAAAAATCCTAGTATATATACTGTGTATTGACTTAGCTGTGTATGGACAAGATGTTATATTACAGTGGCATTTTCCATAAAATGGGAATGTTTTGAAAATATGTCCTTTTTTCTTAATACTTTGCATTTAAATATTTTTTATTGTAATAATATTCTTAAAACCATTTTACATGTATATTCTAATTCATGTGACAGCAAATACGAAAAAAATTATTCATTTATATTATTTTGCAAAATTCCGATTTCGCACGTATTGAGTCACCTTAAAAAACATTTTAATGTATACAAATCATTAGTTTGGTATTCAAGAGGAATGTAAAAATGCCATTTGATTAAAATTACTTTGAGAATACAAAAGAGATGGTAAATGAGAGCTTAATTTAGTTTTTTAAAGGGATAAATGAATATTCAATTTATTTTTTATGTAAATGCAATTCATTAACACAAATACTTTTTTAATCAAAGATCCTTTAGAAATAATATTTGAAATAATTCTCAAAAATAAGATTTGGCGTTTAAAATACGCTGAAAGTTGATAATGCTATTTTAAGAAATTTAAACAATTTAATGGAATAAATTTCTTAGAAGTGATAGCAATGAGTTAAATTTATGTGACGTATCATCACATGATAACTACAATCACGTGTTTCCTGCCAATGTTCGGAAATTCATGTGACGTCATTGTCAAGTGATAATACAATCAGCTCGTTCGCTTTGTTGTTGCCAACTTTTGCTTTTCACGGAAACTTTCTAAGAAAAGTACGTATATTTGCCGAGAATAATAACGTACATAGATAAACGAAATACACTTTATTTTAAAGTGCAAGTATTAGATTTATTTTTTAAATATTGAAAAACTTTTCGAAAATTTTGATACTTGAACACTTTTATTAAATTTTAAAACTTGAAGCTTTATCTAAATTTCACAAGTAGAAACAACAATTGCAAGACAAATAGCAGCGCTTAGAATTCAATGGAGCACACGTGACTGCATTTGTCATGTGTAGTCACGAATTTATCCCATTAAGAGGAGTTATATTGACTTATTGTTATTTGTGAACAGCTTTCGGTTCTAATTTCTTCTCAGTTTAAAGTTTCGCTAAACACAGCCGATACTCTTCATAATGTTGAGCAAGGTCAAATGACACGAGCTGGTATCTCACCCAACCACATCCAAACTATGCCTGTTTTACGTCCTATCGTGTTAAGGATCCATTCCTCTTTATCGTCCGGATCCTATGTTATTTCCTTTTTTTTTTTACATAAATTAGTCTATTGAATTAAATATAATAAAGGGCAAAAATATGTTTATCTAGAAATTACTTTTTTTATCCGATTTCTGAAAAAAAATTTATGTTTATATAAACCACTTAACAAGTTTGTCCGTATATTATCAGTGCCCCTACGCTGTACGGGTACTGATAATTTTTTTTTCTTTCTATCTTTGATTTTCACAAATTTATAATTCTTATCCTGAGATTATAAGTGCGCTGTATTAGAACCCGCGACCTATGGATTCGTTCCCTAGTAACATGAACACTTGACAGAAGTAATCACCTCTGTCCAGAGAGGCTGTTATTGGCTTATTTAGATACCGCCACAGCACTTAGAAGGGTTTTTGTGACCCACAATTATAAAATAAAAAGAAACAGTGTAAAAAAAACTTTATAATTGGAGAATTAAAATAAAATGCTATCCTTTTCTCTTTTTGTTAGGTATTATGCTTAATTATAAACAATAAAAAATATGCATTTTTCTTAAACATCTTGGTCAAAAAAAATGGCTGATTAAAGGGTTAATTTCTAAATTTCATATCTTTGATAAATCTTCAGAAATATTTTCAAATATCAAATGAAAAATGTAATGTTTTTGAAATCTACATTGTATTTGCTTTTTAAGTTAACTTTATTTCGTTGACATCCATACACTAGACCCGGGGGAGGGGGAGTCAACATGAAGCCAACTTTGTCTCATTGCGAAACTAATTTTTAGAATCAGACAGCGAATAGACTGACTGCTTGATAAAAAAATAAAAACTTCTTCGCAAAGGCTACGAGAACAAATCGATCGCGACATATTTAAATAAGGATAATGTGATCCGCTGTAGAAAAAAACTGATCACCTCTGCACTAGACTATAATTGAGACGGAAAGCAGAATCAACTTTATCTTCATGAATTTAAAATAGAACTGTAGAAGTGAGCCTAAAATGAGTGTATTCGGCAATTTTTTATACTCAGCAAGAAATAATAAATGAAAACGCACTTTATTACTTGATATTGTTTTAATAAATTATGATAATTTAATACTTTTTTAATAAATTTTTGCAATACATTGGAATGCGTGCAAATTTATTGTAATAAAAAAAATATCTGACATTTTAAATAGACTAAAGAAAAATCGCATAAAATTTTTCCAAAGTATGTGCTTTTTCTTAAAATATTATGAGAATTTTTTTTTTTTTTTTCAAAAAAAAGACGAGATAAATTTAAAATGCGTCAGGGGAAATTTCATGTTTGATGATTTGATAAAAAGTGTTTAAGTGTCAAAATTCTCCAAAAAGTTTTTCAAAATTTTAAAAAAAAACTCTTATGTAATATGTGCATTTGGTTTACTGTGTGCGTTGTTATTGTTCAAAAACATATTTTTAAAGAAAGTTTCCGCAAAAAGCAAAAGTTAGCTGTAGTTAAGCACATGAACTGATTGGCTGGGAACACATGATTACATACATCAAGTGACTATGATGTCACTTAAATTTATGAACTGATTGGCTGAAAACACGATTCTAGTTATCATGGGAATATATGACGTCACACGAGTATAGCCCATTGTTGTTTTTATAATAACACTCTTTTAATGTATCGAAAAGATAGGTAAATTACACATGAAAGAAAATTATGAGATATGCTACAATAAGGTTTTCATCCTTCAGGACTCGAATTTGTTTTCAAAAGATATAAAAAATAATCAAATTTCATACTATTGCTTAAAAATGAAAATTGTTTTTAACAATACAACAGATGCTTATCATTCCTTACTTTTCCATTTCTTCCGTTTGTAATACATTCATGTCCATAAATTAAGGATAATTCAGAATCACACAGAAATTGAACTCTAAAATAAAAATTTCACCTGTAGAATTATCACACACATCTTGAAGAAGAATATGCAAATTACAGGAAACCACCAGATGGCGCAGATAGTACGTCACAATTACGAGAGTGTAAGAGAGGGGTATATAAGGAATGGTGACAAAGAAGTAAAATTGTTCCCAAGGGCTTTAAAAGCCTTTCAGTGCAATAACCGCATTTTTATGGCACAAAGGAAGCATTTGGATGATTTTTTATGAGGTAGAATTATCGGACGACTGGAATGTGGACGTACCCAGCTGGAAGTATACGAGGAACTTGGAATCGCCCAGAGTGTCATCTCCAGGCTTTGGTAACGATTTCAAGATGATGGTAATGTGAGTAGATGTTACAGAACAAGTTGCCCCCGAGTTACAACGCCGAATGAGGACCGGTATTTGGCAGTTAGTGCCAAAAGAAACAGACGGAGCACAGCATCAAACCTATCTCGTCAGCTCTCTTCAGCTACCGGTACGACAGTTTCAAGGCAGACCGTGTACAGACGCTTAGGACACATTGGTCTATATGCTTGTAGGCCTGTCAGATGTGTTCCCCTTACCGCAACTCACTGTCGCCTACGATTAACCTGGAGTAGAGAGCATGCATTGTGGACACCGCAACAGTTGTCTTGTGTGATGTTTTCCGACGAGTCCAGGTTTAGTTTGCAGTCTGATTCTCGCCGGATTTTCATATGGAGAGCGCCAGGTACCCGTTACCACCAAGAGAACACCATTAAACGACACCGTTACGGTGGTACAGGATGGCTCGTTTGGGGAGGAATTATTCTTGGTTCCAGAACTGACCTGCATGTTCAGAGGGTAACGATGACAGGCCACATCTATCGGAATGTCATTCTGGAACAACATGTACGTTTTTTTCGGGGCGCCATGGGTGCTGAATTTCTGTTTATGGATGAACACGCCCATCCTCACCGTGCAAGCATTGTAGACGAATGCCTTCAATCGGAGGATATCACCCGTATGGATTGGCCAGCATACTCACCGGACTTGAATCCAATAGAGCATTTGTGAGATATTCTTGGCCGACGAATTGCAGCCCGTCAACCCCCTCCCACCTGTCTACCGGAACTTCGGAGGGCATGGCTTGATGAGTGGTGTAATATTCCCCAAGATCAGATTGATAATTTGATACTCAGCATGCGTAGGCGTTGTAAGGCCTGTATTGCATCGTCCGGGCGACATACTCCGTATTAACCATCATACTAACCATGTTATACTGTTTTTTGCAAATAGATTCTTTTTTGAAATTTGCTCCAGGGAGTAAAAATCGCAGTTTTTATTAATTATGTCAAACATACTGTCATCTTTTTTGCTCTTTACCTTTTGTTTAATAAATAGACTTTACAAATAAGTCAAATTTGTTTTGCTTCTGTCTCTTTCTTTGCCTGAACTTCATTACCCTTAATTTATGGACATGAGTGTAGATAAATTCCTTCTCCACCACCCCGTTGATGAGGAAAATGTAAGGTTTCGGGATTTTCTTTTCATCGAAAAGTAAATAACTAAATCAATTTTCGTATATATATATAATGTATATATATATATATATACCTTAGTACCAATAGGCCGATTGAATTATTTTTTAATGTTTCAGTTCCATTTTAAGTAGTTTTGCTAATTTAGCTTTAATTGAGTTAAATTAATTTTTTTATAGTTTTAAAAATTCTAATAAAATTTCTGACTGTGAATTTAAATAAAAAAATCTGCATTACCGTCATAAAATGTCGGAAATAATATTGCACGATCATTAAGTTGCTTCCAAAGATTTCTTCAAAGATTTTGACTGGGTTAGACTGCCACATTAAAACTCTGTTGAAGTTTAAAGTCCTCACCTTGGCGTGATGAAGAGGTTTTGAGAGTGGTGTGTTAGCTCAGGTATCGTTTTTGTCGTTTGACCGAGGTTATAACTTGCTAAGTTTACCCCCAATAGTCTTCATGTTGCATCGTAATGCCTTGTTTATAAGCCAGCAATCAATCTAAAAATTCTGTTTTAATATACAATTTGTTGATAAACTAAATGAAAAATTAGATGAAATGAATTTGAGAGACCGATTCAAAAATGTCTTTAACCCCAAGACAAGTTTCATTTTTACTTCCATAGTGTAACATATATATATATATATATATATATATATATATATATTGTTTAAACCTGCATTCCTAGTTCCTAAGGCTAGGAGTTTGCTTTAGTATTTCTGTGGCTAAATCTATTCTATCATGACTATAGTTATCTTAGGTATATAACTATTTTTTGTATATTTTTGTAATATATGTGTGTGTGTGTGTGTGTGTGGTGTGTGTGTGTGTGTGTGTGTGGTGTGTGTGTGTGTGTGTGTGGTGTGTGTGTGGTGTGTGTGTGTGGTGTGTGTGTGTGTGTGTGTGTGTGTGTGTGTTACCGTGAAAGACCAACATTGGAGAATGTCGACTTTCACCGGTGAATGTCGACAAACACCAAATACGTCGGTGAAAGATCGAATATTTCATTACATTCTTGTACATTCGGACCCTCACCGGTGTATGTCGACAATCGCAGATATGCTTTGGTGGAGGTCGAAAAGAGAGGAGCTTGAATCTCTTTCACGGTCCCTGATGTCAACCGTGGTCGTACAGATAACCGAAATGTGTCAGCGGTTGTTGTTAGAATAGAAGACTCCGACTTCTGTAATCTTGCAAATGAAAATGATACCTTCAAGTAGCCTTACACACACAATCAGTTCGTAATTTGTAAAGAAAAGTTACTTTCCGTAGATGAGATTTATTTTAAAGAAATTTCGCTGAGAGAAGCAGCCGCAGCTAATTCAAGAAGCGGTGGGCAAGGCTATACACGCTGTCATTGCAAAAGGAAGTGTTCCACAAATACATAAATGCAGTTGTAAAAGCAAGGGCCTCGTGTGCAATTCAAAATGTCATAATAGTTTAAGTTGTTGCAATAAATAAGATTTGAATCACATAATTTAGTAAGTTTTTTAATACTATTATTTTATTTTCTCATTTAGAACGTACTGTATAATTAAGTAAGTTTTTAACTTCTATTATTTTTCTTTCTCATTTTGAATGTACTGTGTGTTTTAAGTTCTTAGTCATTCCTCTCAGAAAGAGAGGTGAAAAATGTATCGAGACTGAATTACGGAGAAAAAAATATAAATCTCGGACATGTTCAACATTCACCATTAGTGCATGGTGAATGTCGACATTTACCGGTGTAAGTCAGAAATAAGGGTATTTAGCAAATATTTCGGACATACACCAAGCGACTATGTGAATGTTGACATTCACCGGTGAAAGTCGACATTCTCCACATTTCGGTGTTTCACCGTAACATATATATATATATATATATATACTGCACATTTATTGGAGTCTATGCACCACTTTTTTTCCAGTGTCAATGCTATCGAAAATCGGGTGTGGCTCAGAATCGAAGGCGGAAAAATTCGTTGGATGGGAGACATTGAACATGATATTCTGACAGTTTGAGCAATTACAGCAGGGGCAGAGCTACCGCCGTATCAATGATACGGGTCCCTAAACTACAGGGCCCACAAAGAATTTTTTATACAAGGCCCATTCAGGCCTAGCTATGCCAGTGAATTACAGATTCATGTAGTTGTTTAAAAGCTTTTAACTTAACTGAGTGGCGCAACAGCCCATGAGGGCCAAATCCAAGACCTTGAGCCCTGAGATGCATGAACAAATGTTCCAGTCAGATGGTCAGTTTGACGTAAAACCCCCTGTGTTATGTTCCCAAGCAAGCTTAGTACTCATTTATCGACCCACTGAAGGGATGAAAAGCTGAATTGACCTTGCCCGCCACCGGGTTCGAACCTCGGACCTGTGGTGTGGTAGCGCGATGCACTACCACTCAGCCACTGGGCTTCAAAAGCTTTCAATACTGGTAAAATAAAGCTCTTATTAGTTCTTTTTTATTTTATTTTTTAATTTCGTAAATATCTGATATCAAGAAAAACCATTTCACGCAATTTTTTTTTATTTTTTCACTAAAACGTGTTGATAATTTAGGGTGCTGCTTATATTCGAATAAATACTATATATATGTTGGAAATATTCGTTTTTATTTTAAATTGTAGTGTTCTTTTTTCTATTTATTTTCTAATCTTTTTCATGCAAATTTTGTTGAACTTCGCAACTTCTATCTGGCAACCTACTTTTAAGGTAGGTTTAATTTAATTTACGCTATAAATACCCTATTAAAAAATGAAACCATTTTTGTCATGTCACACTTCTTATTACAGTTCTTCATAAATGCAACTACGTCATAGAAACAAATCTTCTCTTTCACTTACGAGAAAATTAAGTGCATATATACTTATTTTTATTTTATCTATAATTCAATTGAAACTTAATACGTATATCATTTAGACCTCTTTGGACTCTGATGAGGACAAGTTGTTTTCTGTTGCGTAACTGGTTCCCCTGATAGACACACCTGTGACTTATTACATTAGTAAAGCCTTTTGAGAAACTGTGTCGATTTTAAAGAGATATTAGTGATAATAACATTAAAAACCTACGAAACAACTTTTAGGAAATGTCAACTAATACTTTAAATACATAATTATATTATATATTAAATTATTAAATAACTATTCTTGTTAAAGAATCTAAATTATCATGATTAAGGTCATTATAAACGCAAATTCTGCAATGGATTTTAATTTTGGGAAGGAAAAACATTTATTTTTAAGTTACTTTGATTTCGTAATTTGAAATAATTGCTACTAAAAATCTTGCTGTTTGCTTAACTTTGTTTTTAAAAAACTGAAGATATGTGTGAAACATTTCTTAAAATTACACAATAAAATGCTTTCGACCTTAGAAAGACCGAATGTTCAGTAAATTGTGCTTTTAGCGAAGAATTTATCAGTACAATTTCTTACAAGGCGCATAACTGTAATTTTAAGCAACAAATGACGCCCAAATTTAGAAAAGTAATAACAATTGCGTGTAAGTAATGGGTTCATAACATTTAATGATAACAATGCGTTATCGTCTAAGCCAGTAGCGGTGAATCTTTGAGATTTTATCTCAAAGTTGTGACAAAAAGCCCAAAAAATCAGTCACAAGAACATAGAATGTCTCCATTTTGGTGAAAATGACTTTTTATATCAACCGATAACTTATTTATTAGTCCTGTAGCTTTAATCTCTAATCTTCACTCGGGCAATAGTGATAATACGGGAAAGGAAACTGCACTTGGTACTTTATCTACAAGAATAAATTAGCTTAGTAAAGATCACATAAGTTTCTATTCTGAATACAAATTTGTACTGTTGCCAACACGATGGACATTTTTAACTATAACTGCTGATACATGATTTCAATTACTGATAAGCAGTGATTCAAATATATATCTTATTTTATGCTTTTCTTTATCATAATATTTTTCTTATCGGTATATATATAGGGAATTTATATCTATTTATTAGTATTTGTGTATATTTATTGGTAGAAATTGGGAATACTTAATTTATAACATGTTCTACACTTTTCTAATTGACTTTCCATAACTATCTGTCTTGGATTTCGACATAAAATCTTTTAACTTCTACGATTTATTGTGGCAAATTCGTGTCAGCTGATAGAGCTTGACTTCTCCCTTACATTACTTCAAACTAGGCTTTGATAGTTTGATTTCGCTGTATAAAGATATAGATATACACTTTTATTTTGTCATTTATGAATAAAAAGAATTTATTTCTGAAAATTAGTTTTTTTTTTCATACATTTAAAATAAATTTCCTAATTATTCTCTTTTTTAGATGCATTAATCTATTAATTCTTTCAAAGGGATTAAATGTTCAGTTTTGGTAAATTAAAATTGCTTTTTGTAGTTAAGCGAAAACATTCTTTATTTATGAATGATTTCTTCTTTTGAGCTATTATTCTACTTTGTTTTCACCTAAACACATTTAAAACTGGCTGTTACCCGCCCGCTTCATTGGGTATATTTCATGACATTGTAACACTATTCACTCTTTTTTTTTATCAATTCCTACTATTAGTTTTTACACTCTCCCTACGTATATTTATTTATATATCTTCTTCAAATTTTCAGTCGTTAATAAAATACTTTTTATTCATCCATTCAAGTTCAAATTTTTTTAACTTGTAATGGATGACTCTTGATGTTAATGCAGATTTTTCAAACATTAATTCGTTAATTAAATTTAATTAATTTTTATAGTAAACAGATATATTTCAGTCTATATTATTCCTCTGTTGGCAGCACCATTGGATCAAACACCTTTTGTTAAATATGTGTTGAAGATTCAACTTAACCTGAATAATCATATGCTAGTTAGACGTCAACGTTCCTTTTACACTGGTTTTAAGATAAATTCTTACCTATTTTTTCAACTTTTATTAAAAAATGTAATTGCAAATTTAATGTGGTTAAAAAGTTTTTAACATTAATTTAGAAGGTGTTATACCACTTAATAATTGTGATTCTGTCATATGTATATATATACATATTTATATTAATTATAATTATTTAATGAAAAGTATCTAAAATAAAATTTTTCTTTGTTGACCTAAATAGGAATTAACTTCAGAAAAAAAATTTATACTACTTGTTTTAGGTTATTGTTATCTGGATCCTAACATTAAGTTTTCGATTGTATTGAAAATTATTTTTATCGCTGTCGCCTTCTGATTTAAAAAGGAAAGACTTGAGTTTCTAAAATAGAATTTACGAATCTGCAACATCCCCTCCAAAGTTAATTTCCCCGGACTCTATTTTTAGCAGATCTCCACTTAACAATATAAAACATGCCTGTGAAATTCTAAGTCTGAGGTCTAATTGCTCAAAAATAGATTTTTTTTATCTATAACTCTTCTGTAACCCCTACTTCCGCATGAAACACGTTCTTAGCGGATCTTTAACCAACTGAAAAAGATGTTTACCAAGTTTCAAGCTTGAAGGTGTAATAGTTTAAAAACGGAAATTTTGGTCTATAATGCCCCGGCAACCCCCTTTGAGAGTCGATTTTGTAAGAAACCATTCTTATATATATATAGTGGATCTCTACTCAACAAAAGAAATATGCCTGTCAAATTTCAAGCCTATAAGTCTAATGGTTCTGGGGATCTCGTGGTGAGTGAGTGAGTCGCTTTTCTCCAAAATATATATTTGTTACCGTTAAAGTGTATAATAGATAAGTATATAATAGACTAGCTGTTACCCGCCCGCTTCGCTGGGTATTTCATGATGTTTTATAAATTTTTACTGCTTATATATATGTATAAATTATTGATATCTAAGTCCTAGCATTAAGAATTCAATTGAATTGAAAAATATACTTATACCTGTAACTGTCACCTGTTGATAAAAAAAAAAGGGCAGAACTCATCTAATTTGTATTTTCAAAAAATCTCTAAAATTGAAGCATAGAATGATGTTTGCTCTTTCGTAACTCAAAAACCAAGTGGATTCCCGCAAAACCAATTTTCGGTGGATCTCTACTCCGTAAATCGAACATGCAAGCCAAATTTCAAGTCTAAATCTAACAGAAAAAAGCAAAAGTTTTACTATAAATATCCCCGTAATCCCGTTGAGAGCCGTTTTCCAAAATTACCGCTCTTAGCGGATTTCAATTCAACAAAAGAAAAATGCAAACCAAATTTCATTATTATAGTCCTTGTAGCTCGAAAAAAGTAATTTTTTTTGTCAATACATCCCAATAACCCCCTGCAACCCCCCAGAACTTGATTTGCTTAAAATTTATTCTTAGTGGATCCCTATTCAACAAAAGAAACATGCTTAACAAATTTCAAGTATATGGGTCTAACAATTAAAAACAGGAATTTTTTTCTGTAACTCCTCTTGACCCCTCGCAAACATCTTTGGGGGTCAATTTTCATTTTACTCTTTGTTAGAGGAACTCTATTTCATGAAAGGAACATGCCTACCAATTTTCAAGCAGGATGATCAAGCAGTTTAAAAATGGAAATATTTATCGATTACGCCTCTTAATCTCCCGAAATTAAACTTGGTAGTTGATATTCGCGAAACCCATTTTGTAGCGGTTCTCTACTTTACGAAAGGAATCTGCTTATCAAATTTCAAGACTGTACGTCGAACAGTTTAAAAATGGGGATAATTGTCTATAACGCCACTTGAGCCCCCGCAACGCCACTTCTGGGTCTGTTTTCACAAAACCCATTTTGTAGGGGAATTGCACTCTATGAAAGGAATCTGCTTAGCAAAATTTGAAGACTGTGCGTCCAATTAATTAAAAATGCAAAAAAATTATCAATAACGCCCCTTGAACCCCCGCAACACCACCTAGGGGTCGATTTTCACGAAACACATTTTGCAGTGTATTTCTATCCTATGAGAGGAATCTGCTAACCAAATTTCAAGACTGTGAGTCTAATAGTTTAAAAAAAGAAATAATTATTTATATCTGCCCTTAACCCCCGCAACACCCCTTGGGGGTCAATTTTCTCCAAACCCGTTTTGTAGCGGATATTTACTCCATGAAAGAAACATTCCTACCAATTTTCAAGCAGGTAGGTCAAATAGTTTAAAAACGAAAATATTTATCTCTTACGCCACTTATTCCCCTGCAACGCCACTTAGAGGTCTGTTTTCACAAAACCTTCTTATAGCTGATCTCTACTCTATGAAAGAAATCTCTTTATCAAATATAAAGACTGTGCGTCTAATAGTTTAAAAATGGAAATAATTATCTATAACGCCCCTTAAGTCCCCTCAACGCCACTTGGGGGCAATTTTCACGAAACCCATTTTTAGCGTATCTCTACCCTAAGAGAGGAATCTGCTTACTAAGTTTCAAGACTGTACGTCTAATAACTTAAAAATAGGAATTTATAACGCCCCTTAAACCCCCCGCCCCCGCAACACCCCTTGGGGGTCAATTTTCCCAAAACCCATTTTGTAGCGGATATTTACTCCAGGAAAGAAACTTACCTACCAATTTTCAAGCAGGTAGGTGAAGTAGTTTAAAAACGGATATATTTATCTATTACGCCCCTTAATCCCCCGCAACGCCACTTAGAAGTCTGTTTTCACAAAACCCGTTTTGTAACTGATCTTTATTCTACGAAAGGAATCTATATATCAAATTTAAAGACAGTGCGTCAAATAGTTTAAAAATGGAAATAATTATCTATAACACCCCCTAAGCCCATGCAACGCCACTTGGGGGTCGATTTTCAGCAAACTCATTTTGTAGCGGATCTCTAATCTCTGAAAGGAATCCGCTTACCCAATTTCAAGATTGTACATCAAGTAGTTTAAACATGGAAACAATTATTATTAAAGCCCTTAACCCCCCGTAACGCCCCTTGCGTTTCGAATTTTGGAAAATGCTTTCTTAGCTGATGTCTATACTATCAAAGGAACATGTCTACCAAATTTCAAGTCTGTAGGTTGAATAGTTCCAGAGATTTCGTGATTAGTCAGTCAGTGAGTCGCTTTTCTCCTTTATATATATAGATGAAAAATTTCATACTTTACCTAGTTATTCTATGAACTAACTAGGTATTCTAGGAAATAACTAATGATAGACCGTTAAAGTGAAAAATAAACAATTTCAAAGTTGTTTTATAAATAAATTTATCATGATTAGCTAAAATCTCTTGAAAAATACATTTTAACCCTATTGCGGATGATTAATTGATAAATAATAAAAAAAAGCACAGATGATATAATTTATTATTTCTCATATTTCTAACATTAGTTAAACAGAAAGAAAAAAATAATATGTTGCAGAATATATGCTAGGACGAAAACTGCTTAGTAAAAACATTGTGTAAACTTTTTCAAAGAAAATTTTAAGAGAATATTAACTTAAATTTTATATGAAATACCTTTACTTTACTTTTAATTATTTATTAGAGGAAGGAGAGCTGTAACGACACTTTGAATTGGGGTTCAAAATTTACTAAAAGCAGCTATAGAGCCAATTCAAAGAACTTTCGAGGGCCGTATTTCATACTTTAACGATCAAGTACTCGTTATTCTATAGAATATCAAGTTAAATCGAAGAATTCAATAATTTTGTATAGCTTAACTGACTTGTCTCGTTACTTCGTGAAATACCTAGTTATTCTATGAAATAACGGATTTCCCACTTTAACGGTAACTTTATACAGATTGACAAATTAATAAAATTTCTTTCAATGATATATTATAATTTTGAATATCGGATTGAACAACATTTACAAAATTACAGATTGTGCGACATAAAAAAATAAGTTGCATCTCAAACATGTAAAAATTTTACTATTGATAAACATAAAAAGCATTTAATTTTCCCCCTGATTTATTAATTACTAGCTTTTACCAGCGGCTTCGCTCGCTCTTTAAAAAATTAAGTCATAATCATTATCATTAAGAGGAAGTAAAATAAAACGCAATAATTTTTTATTACTTGACTGGGACCATTTAAATTTAAAAATTCTAAAATTGACATTAGTTTAAAAAGCTGCGAAAACATGTTTTTTTTAACTTTCTAATGACAGATTATGAATAGTTACAGCACGTATAAAAAAGAAAGAAAACAAAGTACAATAACAACAACAACAAAAAGCTGAAACACATTTCATCAATCTAACATGTCTCTAGCCTCCCAGTAACGATCGGTGAGAAACATACTTTATTATAATAATTAAAAACAAAAATTCAGTAATTTAAACTATCAATATTTTAAAAAGTTGAAAGTATCAACGTTTAATAAACAATTCCTCCTTAAAATGTTATTTTTAAAAGTGCATCCGAAACAGCTGATGTCAGCGTATTATCATCTGCGCGTTATATTATGTCTCGTGGGGAGCATCGGTCGCCAGTAACCAAAATAACGACTTCATTAGTTCAGCTTGGCGTTCAATTTGGAGTTCAGTTTGATGTTTACCCGTATAGTTTCCGTTCCCGTAGGGATACGGGAATAAAATATACCCTATGTTACTCCCTGGTAATGTAGCTTTCCATTGGTGGAAACAAATTTGAAAATCGGTTTTGGGGTTCAGGCGTGAAAGCGTAACAAACAAACAAACTTACATTCACATTTATAATATTATTAGGATTATGTATATTTCATGCATTTTTCTGTGACGAGCAACAACATCAAAAAGTTTGACTAAAACCATCTCCAAAAACAGCTTTTTGAATCATTAATTTAGTAGAACAGTGCGTGGCCGTCTTAGAAAGGATTTCCAAAGAAGCATGCAAAGGGATGTTATCAAATGTGATTCATCTTTTATCCCACTTCCCAATTACTACAATAAACAAAATATAAAGAATAATTTTAAAAGTGAACAAGGTGCTCACTGCAAAGTTACTCCACTGAATTAAAAAACATGCATGAATCATGAAGTGCGTGTTTTTACATTAAAAACAATGTCTAACTAAATTTTTTATTTTTTCGATTATTACTTCTGTAAATTAAATTTCACTTCTTTGTCTTCTGTAATTTATATGATCACAATGGATATTTTTCGTGTACTTAATTTAAAATTCATTATAGTTGTATGAGTATGAGAGATAACACTTATACAATAGATCAGGGAGGGGGGGCAGTCTTTTCCAGGGCACGGGCTACTTCTAATTTTTTCAAGGTATATTGTGGTGCCCCCAGTGGCGTAGGCGAGCTAAGAAAAAGAGCCTACAATATTTATAATAACTTAATTATATATATAAATACGGAATATGTACTTGCATAGCTAAAATAAAAAATAAATTACACTTTTAAAACTGCGTTTAAAGCAAAATGCAAGATACAGACAGAATAATAATAGCCACAAATATAATAATGTCAAATGATGCATTTATTATCAAACAATTCAAAACACATTAAAAAATAAAACATTTTCGTCTACAGTTAGTTTTTGCAGTTCTAGTTAGTAGAAGACTTGGTCTGCCCACTGTCCGATCTTGAATATTTTACTAACTGCTAATCTTCAGACGGTCCCCCCAAAATATCTTGATTGTCCACCGGTCGATCACGATCGACTTAATGCCAATCCTTGCAACAGATCTTCCATAATTGACTATAGCTATATGCTCCACACTATAATTTACAATGGATTAACATACTTATCTTGGAACAATTGAAATACCTCTTCTGTAAGTTATATTTTGAGACCACATTTAAAATACGACACAGAATAATCGTAAGCGGAAGGCTTTTTTTTTGTCTCTTAAAACCTTGAATTTCACCTTCATTTTCTTAACATCTTGGCATTAACTTCATATAGGGTATTGCTCGCTAACTAATGACTAAACTATTCCAAAAAATAACATTAAAAATGTAAATTATAATTTTTTTTTAAAAAAATTAAATGGATTGAAATTTAATTACCTTTTTTTTAATTTCATTTTTTGGACACCACAAAACTCACCTCAGAATCCGTAACTGTTTATAGGTCTTTAGGGCTTTAGCGCACACGCACAAGACCGATAATATTCAGTAACACATACAATAAATTTCACCACGACGACTCACTACACAATGGCTGCGGTACCCAAGTGGTCATGGTCACTATCTAGTGGTCGGAACTGTCGAGTCGCGAGTTCAAAACCTGATGCCCCTGAAGACCCACCGTGCAAAGTGGGCCGATGCACGAAAAAAAATACCGAGGCTCTAACGTCCTCTCGTTGGAGTGGTGTGGAAGTGAGGAGAGGGGAGTGCCAGCTTAGTCATCAAAATTGCGAGGCTCGTCGCTAAGAGTTCACTTGTTGCTGCAGCTGCAGGGGATGACATAAATAAAATCGAATTACTGGTTGTACAATGTGGAATAACTTTCTCTTACTGATTGACTCTTTCGGGAATAATCGGTTTAATGATCATATTTCTACACTTTATCGTTATTCTTCTTTATTTTAATTATTAAATTGTTTTATTAATAATATTTTATAAGGAAAGCTTTGGTTTGGATTTATGAATCTTCAAAATACAATGAAATTTGTTTAACACGAAACCGAGGGGACAGAAATATTTTTTCCTGTTAAAGAATATTGCAAGAAAAAAAACATGTTTTCGACAAAACTAAGTTTATTAGAGTACATTTTATTTGCATAGATATGTATATATGCATGTATTTAATAAAAATCAACGAAATAAGAATATTCCCACAAGAACTTAATAAAATTTAATACAAAATTGAACAATACCAAAATCTTAGATTTCTGTTTTCGTCTTCTGTTTTTGAACATCAGCCTTAAGTAGCCTCCATCTTCCTTTTAAGCGAAATAACAATTTCCTTTCCCCCTGAGCTCTTTGTCATTGTGCTTGCAAAAAAAATTTTTTACAATATCAAAAATGATACTATTTAAGCTCGTCGATTTTCAACCACGCTGCAATGTACTCGTCACCGAATTCCAAAGTCAATTGATGAGAGATGAGATGTTTAATGTGGCGTTTGTAGGGGTGGAGTGTGAAAGTAGCTTAGATGAACAAAATTGGCTCGTGTCATAGGATATTCCTAGAGTATTTCAAAGACCTTTCTGCGAAACATATGAAACCTCTTTCATTTCACACCCCTCTTAAATCTAGCCTGCGTAGCTGGTGTTTTCCGTATTTTGTTCATTCCTAAAAGGGAAATCTTTTCGTGTTAAGATAAAAATGCGTGAAAATACATAGTTTGGTGAACCGTTTTATTATTTTGTGTTAACCAATCTTTTGTCTTAAGCGTTTTAGCGTTAAACGTACTCTGCTGTACAATTATTTAGTGGATCCCGGTTTGAAAACACTGATTTAGCCTGAAAAGCAAATGCTACTTCAAACTCTAATTTAGCGAATCGAAACGTGCAATGTAAATTAAATGGTAGAAAATATGGATTTTGCTTTCCTAAATCATAATGTATTATTTTTATATTATAGGCTCTTTTCCTATGCTTTTTATACTCGTATTTGAGATTATTCCGTGCATTTCTGTTGTTGAAAAAAAAATGATTTGAAAGTTTTTTTCAACTCGAGGAAACTATCTCGATAGTTACCAAAACACGTAAATTAGAAAAAAAAAAGGAGAGTTATCCATTTTAAAAATTCAAATTCCGAGAGAATGCCATACATCTGATAATGCAGTTAAACTCATTTACTTTAAGTAGAAATTCCCATATGAATTGTATAGAATAGTGGATTGGACTTTATTGTGCATTGATATTGCACTTCAAAGCAATGCGTGGGCTATTGGGCGTGGGTGACACCTGAGCTAGCACCCCTCTCTTGGTTTCCGCACCACACTAATGTGAGGACTTAAGCCGCGATGTATTTAATGTGCATCAGACCCTCTATACTGCGGGAAAGAATAGCGAAGCTCAATTAACTATTTCAATCTATCTATGTATATACAGGATATACATAGGACATATCAACCACGACTCCGTGACCATGACCAATAGGCTACCGCTGGCCTCATAGTTAACGAACTTGAGCTCAAATCTGGTTTCAAGCAAATTATATCATACGGCCTAAAGATGACATGCTTAACACAATTTTTAAGTCGAAAAAAGATTATACATCCGCCCTATTAAATTTATTTGGAGTACATAAATTTATAGTTATTTAAAACTATTTACTTTTTCTTCGCATATGGCTTATAAATAGAGCACTGAAGCATCCTTCTAAATTCAAGAACAAATATTAACCTAAACAAATTAAGAACTGTGCCAATATTAACTCACTATGTTAAATGGTCTTTAGGACAAAACAAAATCCTCTTTAAGTCCTTGTCCTTCTTGTCCAAATTCTTTAAATATACATCGAATGTCTAATCCAAGAATTAGTTACTATTCCAATAAAACCCATTTCCGAGTTTCGATTAAATAGAACGTTTTTCCGAACACGTTTAACCCTTGAAAGTTACTGAAGCGCCTCAATCCAAGCTTCGAGGGAAAATCGCATGTCAGAACATAAAATGTGACCTCCTTACAAATTCCATTTGAAACAGGAACTTATTCGCTTCTGCGAGCTTATTTGTAAACTTGCATCATAGAAAAAAAAGTTTATTGCGTAATATCAGTGTTCTCGAACAGTGTGCTTTGTTTATTGGTTATTTGAATATCGTTCGATAATTTTTGAAAGTGTCATGCGAAAGATTCTTAATCCAATTCACGACATTTGCGCGTTATAATTTTGACAAAAAAAAGATTAAGTTTAACATTTTATCTTGGTCCTTGAAGATTTTAAAGTGAGAAAAAGTAATAAATTAGCCACGAATGACCATTCGATGAGAATAGACACAACGTCATATTTGCTTGCATTTAAGGTGTCCGACTACTAGCGACAACTTTTTTTTAAAAAAAATTGGAAATATGGGGATTTTTTTTTTTTTTTTTTTTTTTTTTTTGTGGATTTTAGGTTTGTTAAAAACATTTTAAGAAAAATATGTAAAACTAAGAAGAGAAAAAGAAATCATTATTACTTAAATGGGTAAAAATTTACAAAAATAACAAAAACGGGTCCCATTCTGTACCAAAAGTTTGATGACTGACAGATGGATTGTTGATAGTTTTATTTCGGAGAATTTACTTTTTGAATAAAACAAGAATTTCATAACATTAAGGTATCCGACTACTTGCGACGACTTAAAAATAATGGAGATATGGGGATTTTTTTGTTGTTTTCAGATTTGCTTAGTACATTTTAAGAAAAATATGCTAAAATTAAGAAGAGAAAAAGAAATCATTATTACGAAAGTGGGAAAAAATAGGTTAAAATTAAAAAAAACATAAACCAAATAACATTTTGTACCAAAAGTTTATGAACAAATTTTACGTTTTTCAATTTTGATGTGTTACTCTGTTATTCATTTTTGAAATGACCTTCAGGATAAGAGTTATTTTAATTTTTACAAAAACTAGAGCACTTTTTTTAGTTATTATATTTAATTGCTTAAAAATCAGTGATTATATTCACATAAGGGACTGTAAATTTTGTAATAAAACAGTGATTGATAAATCTGAAAGTTAAAACACTTCTACTATTATACAGAACATACACAAAAAATTTCAGTTCATTATTTTCAAAACTTTTTGAGCAATCGCTGTCCCCGTTTGAGCATTTTCAAAAGAAACATACATTTCGAGTAAAGCGTGTTTTTAAGTCTGACATCTTGCTTAAAGTAATGGCATCTGCGTTTGCTAAAACACTTGCAGTTTTTATTCAAGTGAACGGATATTAATAAACTTGGTATTTTTATAAAGCTAATAAGATGGTCTATAAAATAAAATCAGTAAAAAATTGTCTATTTTGGCAATATTCACAATTTTAGAGTAGTCGGATACCTTAATAACGTCCAAGTTAAAGCTTGACAATAGAAACCAGAAATAAATTCCATTGTGTGTCACACACACACACATACAAATTGTATGAAAGTAAAAATATCCCGATACTCGGGTCTGAATGAGTCTTAATTTACAGTTAGAGTTGACCAATCACCTTGAATGAATAATCAAATGCATTTTACAGAATGCTGTGCAGAAAGACTAATGCAAATAAAATGTCGAGGTTCAAAGTCCTTACGTTGGTGTGGTGTAGTAGTTTGGGGAATGAGGTAATAGGTCAGATGTAGCTCTTGGTGCTTGAACGTAATACAAAAAGACAAAGTCCTTCACCAACAGCGAATGAGTTGGTTCGCAAGGCAACGTTAATGAAACAATCCAGCAACTAGTAACCTGGTTCGCAAGGCAACGTTAATGAAACAATCAAGCAACTAGTAACCTGTAGAAACGGTATTTTATACAAACAGATAAAGCAACACGAAAGTTATATTGCCGACGGACAGCGTAATTTTAAACCAAGGTCAAGGGAACGAGGACGATACCTGAGCTGGCACCATCCTCTCCGAACTGCCTTACCACATCAATGGGGCCACGATAGATTTACCGTGCATCAGTCTTCAGTGACACAAGGGCTCGAACTCATAGTACACCAGCCACGAGTTCGTGACCAGACCACATTTTTTATACAAAACATAAAGGTTAATCGAAAGTAATACTCCTTTTTTAGAAATAATATTGCGTTAGGATTTTACCGAGCTTCTCTAGACATTTAGGAATTTGTATACTCCAAATGTCAGGATATGTAGCCAATAGTGGGAAACCGTTCCCATGCATGTTCAAACATAATAATAACGAAGACAGAGCATTTGACAATATTTTTTGAATTAATGACGTCTTTTAATTTGACGAAATTGATTGACAGTATAATACGCAAGTGCCTAGTGTAATTTTGTTGTGAAGAGAAGTAATATGCATATATAAGCCGTAAAATTCCAAAAGCATCAACCCTCCCTTCGTACCTAATTAAAAAATTTAATTTAAATTTCTCGTTCTCCTTGAAAATTTGCCAGTTTCCGTGTAGAGGGCGTTTGCACATTTAGAAGGATTCTTGCAAAATATTTGAAATTGCAAATATTTGGGGGGGGGGGATTCCAATTAACGGCATATTTTTTAAAAAATTCACATTATCGTCTAATCCTTCAAAATTTATTATTTTTTTAAAAATAGTGATTGTTTAAAAAGCTTTTGATATAAGATTCTTATTCCATAATAATTATAAGTGTTGTGAGTGAGTGAATGTGGGGATTTTACGGCACAAATTTTATGGTTTCAGGGAGGTCTGGACAGACTGCACCAAACATTTGTTGAGAAGGAAAAAAAAATCTCTATCTACCTATCATTCTTTTATACTATTGAAAACAAAATATTAGAAACATTATAAAATAGTAAACGGTAAAGAAAAATATTAATATAAAATGTTAAATTAGATATAAAAACCCGATTTTTGAAAAGATTTACAAACGGATTTTGGAGGGGATGGACACTAGACACTCAATCCGGATATGACGCATGATGTGTTCCAGAAAATAATTTTTTTTTCTGGGAAAGTTCGGAATATAAAATTATTTTCCTCATTCAAACAAAATTTTAAATTAAAAATCATTTCATTGAATAATCGCATGAATTTAATTTCTTTCACTCTCAAAAATATACAAGAATTTGAAGGATTTATCCATCATTTTAAATACTTCAACGTTTACAGACTAAAACAGCGGTCGCCATACTGCGGGCCACTTAGCACTGATGGTTCGGGAAATGTTTTTGATGCCTGTCGAAAAATTGGGTCCTTATTTGTATTTTTATGAAGATTCGGTTTCAAACAACAGTAACAAATCGTATTGGGGAATATAGATCATTTTTTTAAAAAAAATCATCTACTACTTTTAGCAAAACTCCTTCCAAACTTAGCGAATTTTAGCTACTTTTGCTAGGGTATTACAGTGTCTCGTGAGCCCTTATAATTACTTCATTACTTGGCAGCGAGAGGGTTCTCATAGCTATTGGGCAAAAGGCACTTTATTTAAAAATTATTTTAAAATATTTAAATTCATTATTAATTGTGCTAATCTTTACAGCCTTTCGCTGGAGAAAAGTTCAAAACCGGAACAATGTTCATAGATCTTAAAAGGATCGTCTCTCAGCTGCAGCTGGACCCGCAACCCTTTTCGCTGGCCTCATTCTTGATCAAAGCACTCCAGCGGTTCCTCCATCTTTAAGAGTCATCGCAGTTCCTTTCTCTTGGTCCTTGGGATGCAGCTGCCCTCGCAACCTCTATCGCGTGTGTTCGAAGAAGAAGAAAAAAACCTTGTCACCTTTCGAGCCGACCCTTTAAACCCTCTAGAACGGCCTCATCGCCCCCCGTTAATAGTCTCTGATTGGCAAGAGTAACACTGCACTCCTCGTCTTTGTCCCAGCTCCATTGGTTCATTGAGACAAAAGGCAGGGGCGAATGAAATCAACTCCGTCGTCGTACTTCGTATACCATATCGAGGGTCTATCATTCGACTTGTCACTTTGACACTGAGGATACCCTCAAGGGCATGTCTTTCTCTGGATCAGGCCGTCAAAGATCCGGCTGATATTCTTTTTCATTCAAATAATTTGTGGTCCACATGTGCGAAGGAATGAAATAAGGGAAACTGCTCATAGGAGCGTCCCTTCAAAAAACGTTGTTGCTGAACATCATCAGGAAGTTGGAGAAGGAAGAAGTGTGGTATCAACAAAACAGGGGTGTAGCTACCGCCGTATCAGCTGTATCAATGATATGGGGCCCCTAAGCTACAAGCGCCCCAACATATGTGAGGAAAATTTGTTAATACACTAAGAGGCCCTCAAAAAGAGTGTGCAAGAAATTCTGATACGGAGCCCACTAAGGACTAGCTACGCTAGTGATCAACAAAGCCGATTTCAGAATCGACTCAACATCTGTTTTGCCCCCAGGTATGAGGGAAGAATACACTGTATCTTTTGGAGGATTACAATGTCCCATCTGGGCATTCTGTTCACCCCCGTTCATCAAACTTGACAAGTATTGTCGTAAAGTGTTCGTCTAATAAGCTGATGCTACAGTATCTGGCGACATTTGAAAATGATGAGTTGACAACAGTGGTAAATTGGTGGCATAACACTTCGGTTTGTTGATATTGCTTTGAGTTGTCAGTTCGTTCTTGTTTTTCAGGAAATTCATTTTCAGTGAGATGAAAATGTCAATGGAGATGTATATAATTGGCAATATAGTTATAGTGGCCCCCCATATTGTGGTCAATCACATAGGTGGTCCATTAATTATAAAATTATACATTTAGAGGTTCACGAAGCTCTATAGTTTGGCTACCACCAGAGCCGGCTCTAGCAGTTTTGCCGCCCCGGACAAAAAATGAAAAATACCGCCCCTCTCTTTAAAGCAAAAATTTTAATTAAAAAATAAATTGTTTACATAAATACGCGCTTATAAAACTTGAATAAATTCAGCGAACAATAAGACAGCATAACAATAATAATATAAATAGACTGCCGTTGAAAAATTTTTATATGATTATGTTATTACTTATGTTTGCTTTTGAATTAGACAGTCTGTGATATTACATTGTTTATTACATCTTGAGACATAAAAATGTTAAAATAAAATAAAAGGACAACACATAAAAAAAAAAACACAATGACGCAGCGATACATGTGCAGCAAAACAGAAGCGAAAAAGGATTGTTCAGGAATTCGTATTTTATTCTTCAAATACATAATATATATAGGTGTAGTTTAAAATACTTCGTTAGGCGCGGTTAATTATTACTAAAACATTATCTGAAGATAGACATATTAAAATATTTAAAGAATAACAATATAATATATATATTAAGTCTGAAAAAATTCAAATTAATTCGAAATTAAGGACATAATTACTTGTTATTATTTCAAACTAATAAAATTTATGAGAAGGAATCGTCCACTTCAGCAGGCCAATTTCTTCGAAAAATAGTCTACTGGTGGTGGGGATCGCAAGTGTTCGTTTTAACTTATAGTAACTACACTCAAGACTAAAATAAAACATCTCCTGTGGCTCTCTATCTACCAAAACCTCTTATTACCCCTGTCCCCTTTTGAATAGGTGACACCGGACATCGTAAGGGTGAAAGGAATGTCCGTTGCTACCTCACTCCGGGATGGGGAGAACGTTACTAGTGAAAGGTGTGTAAGCATACTAAATTTCATGATTTAACATATACTCCCGCTCGTTATAACATAAAAGAAACTCTCATTAAACAGACAGAGTACAAAATAAGGAAATAAGATACGTTAAATGAAATTCCAAATTCACACCCAATAATATTTCAGAAAATATTTCAAATTTTTGGTTACAAAAAAAAGTATTTTTCAAGATTGATCCAAATGCCGCCCCGGACAGAGGTCCGGCCCTAGAGCCGCCCCTACTACCACAGGACTAAAAGAATTGTAGATTTTTATTTTCACTCGTATTCTAAAAATAAGCAATTTAAGAATCAATCACTCTCATCCTTAAAAATAACGAAGAGGATCTTAAAATACTTTATGGAAAGTGTGTGTGTGTATAAAGGATATTACAAGATAAATAAGAATAAATTTATCATTTAACCCTTGCAATCATAAATTGTTCTAAGTGAAAATATTTGACATGACTACAAAGCACATCACCCTACATTGTCAGTCCAGTTTGATTGTTCTTTGGGTCAACAAAAATTGGCAATGATGCGTAACTTGCATTACGCAAAACTGGAACATAATTATTTTAATCTAAAAGTCAACGAGAAAAAGAAATCAGTTTTTAAAGTAGCTTTTTTTATCGCATCATTCACAACGTAGTTGAAGGTTTTCTTTTGTTATTGTTATCGAATTCATTCCTGACATTTGAAGCTGCTTCATAATCTTTTGAATAAGCATTTTACAAACTTATATTCCGGATAGCCGAATCTATAAGTATGTAGTAAAATATATGTAGACTTTTGTAAACAAAAAAAGAAAGGGGAAGAAAATAGAATGGAATATTTATGTTTCAGATAAACAAATAGACAAACTTTTTATAACGTATTTTCAGCGAGAATCGCTTAACACGAAACTGAGGTACTGAAATACTTTTTCGTGTTGATATTGCAAAAAAAAAACACACATATTCAACAAAATTAAGTTTATTAGCGTACATTTTTTTCATGGATATGTATATATGCATCTTTTTAATAAAAATCAATGAAACAAAAGCTTTCACAGGAATTTAAAGAAATTTACTACACAAAACGTTTATTGATTTTTCGGAAAATAGTCTGGCATTTTTCTTCGCATTGTCATTTTTAGCATCAAATTGACAGCAAATGGTTCGATGTCATCCATTTTGTTATTCGTTTTACGACAGAAATGTGCGTCCAAAAAGTGCGCATACATTTCTGACGATGTACCTCATTTCGGATGACGTGGGAACAGGAACTGCATTATTCATCTCATTTTGGTTGTCGGAAACTGCATCAATGATATTTGTTGAGCTTTGAACGAACTCCAAAATGTCTTTTTTTGCCATCATTGGGGCTGTACACACATTATCATCATCTACAGCAACGAATTCTTCCAATGATTCTATAGGACACAATCCAATAATACAGAAACTTTCTCAAACATTTCATTAGGAGTTGTTTCATTTTCGATATCCCCCTTCTCTAGAAGGGAAATCCTTTCGTATGTTTTTGTTTCGAAAAAAAATGCATGAAAATAAATACTAGTTTGTCGGCCCCGTTGTATTATTTCGTGTTAACCGATATCTCGTCTTAAGCGTTTTAGAGTTAAACGTATTTCACTGTATACTCAAATACTAGGATAAATTTGTCCCCCCCCCTTCCTCTAAAAGATAAAGGTTCTTCAAGTAAATTTAAAAATATAATAATTCCTACAAAAAAAATTCGTAAAAGAAAAGTTAAGGGTCTACACCTCCAACGTGGAACATTTTATTCAGTTTTTATCTGAAATATTATATTTTTCCCGAAATAAATCATATTTTTTTAATAAAAAATACATCCCGTTGGTGATATTAATTAGTATTTTTGGAATATTTAAAATACTGCGGGTATATCGCATGTTGTTATCTGAATTACAAGTTCCCCGCTCGTTTTATGCAAAAGTGGTTTTAAAACATTCACATTTTGAAAATGTTACATGTATACATTTATCAGAGGTTTGAAAGATTTATCTATTGAAAAATACAATTGAGAAAAAATTACCTTGAAATTCTGTGTACACACGTCATTAGGAAAGATGAATCAAGGAGGATTCTGTAAAATTAAAAAAGATAATTACAATATTTTTAAAAATATTCTGCCTGTGGATAAAAATAAAAAGTATTACAATGTCGGTAAGTGGACTTCTGGTGATATTTCCTTGATCATTATATTGACGAAAAATACGAATAAAATATGTAATTAAGAAATAACACCAAAAAAGTAATAAGAGAACAGAAGGAAACTTTCTGTATGGAAGTTTCTTAATATTTTATTTTTTCAAGTCCCTGTACCTTGTCATAAATAATCCCTTAATAATTAACGCTGAAACTCATCTTCTGTTTTAAAATAAAAAGTGAAAACGTAGATTTAAAAAAAAAAACATAACTTTTGGCACAAGTTTTCTATAAATGGATGTTTGTATATATGTGAAATCGCTTCACTCCAACACCGTTCAACCGATCACTATGAAAATTGGCATGTATTTGTATTTTTTGTGGAGATGGTTTTTGTGCTAACCTCTTTGTTATAAATCCCCACCAGGTGGCGCTACAGCATATCATCTTCTGCACCGTTCAATCAATCGCCAAGTTGCCAACGTGGTCGTCAAAAATGATGCCAACTTGGCTCTATCGCCATCATTTCGCTATGTTTCCATTGAATCGCCATTATAATGTAAGAAACGGCTTTGCTTGCGAATATTATAATTTTAACATAAAATAAATACAACAGAAAGTAATATTAACGTATTACTCATCCAGGTATAAATTATTTACACTATTTTAAGTGTTCATTACACAAAATTTGTAACAATGTGTTACTTTTGCTGAGCATAGATCAGCTTAGGAAGGTGTTTTCAAAAATCGACTCACAAGAGAATAACGGGGCGTTATGAATAAAAAAATCCTATTTATCAGCTATTAGACCTTCAGACTTAAAATTTAACAAATATGCTTTATGTTCAGCTGAGATATGCAAAAAGTTTTTTTTTTTTTTTTTTGTTGTTGTTGTTGATTAATTTTCAATTTACGTAAAATTAGCTCATTAAAAATCTTCTTAATCCTTCAATCTTTTGCTTTAATTTTTCAATTCAACCGTGTGAAGCACGGGTATACCAGCTAGTAGGCAATATAATTAATGCAAAATGTCCCTATTTGGATTTTTCCTAAAATTAAATATTTCACAAGTTGTTTTTTTCTGTATGAAATTTGCAATTTCCCTAGACACAGTATAAAGTTCCCTACCAAAGAAAAAAGTAAATAAAAACTATTTTAAAAAAATATTATTAAAATTACTTCTTTGTCCGAAAAAACAAACTTATACATCCTCAAAACTTTTAATATTGAAACGAATGAGATCGTCTTCTACAAGGAAAATTTTCTGATAAATGTTAGTTAAGGTATCCGACTACCCTAAAATTGTGAATTTTGCCAAAAATTGCGAATTTTACCAAAAATTGATAAATTTTTTATGATTTTATTTTATAGGCCATCTTATTAGTTTTATAAAAATACCAAGTTTATTATTTTCCGTTCACTAGAACAAACACTACAAGTGTTTTAATAAAAGTGTCATTACTTTAAGCAAGATATGTCATACTTTCAAACGCGTTTTACTCGAAATGTGTTGTTTTTTTTTTAATGCTCGAACGGGGACAGCGATTGCTCAAAAAGTTTTGAAAATAATTAACTGAAATTTTTTGTGTATGTTTTGTATAATAGTAGAAGTGTTTTAACCTTCATATTTATCAATCACTGTTTTATTACAAAATTTACAGTCCCTTACGTCACTGTTATTTTAAGCAATTAAATATAATAACAAAGATAAAGTGCTCCAGTTTTTGTAAAAATAAAAATATCTCTTATCCTGAAGGTCATTTCAAACATGAATAACAGAGTACCACATCAAAATTGAAAAAATTTGTTCATAAACTTTTGGTACAGAATGGGCCCCGTTTATGTTATTTTTTGTCAATTTTTATCCATTTTTTTCCCATTTTAGTAATAATAATTTCTTTTTCTATTCTTAATTTTAGCATATTTTTCTTAAAATGTACTAAACGAAATCTAAAAACAACGAAAAAATCCCCATATCTCCATTTTTTCAAAAAAAAAATGTCGCAAGTAATCGAATACCTTAATGTTATGAAATTCTTGTCTTATTCAAAATGTAAATAGTTCTCCGAAATAAAATTAACAACAATCCATCTGTCAGTCATCATGTTCCACATTCTCATTGTCCATTTAAAAACTTATCAGTACGTATTCTTCCCCATAAAATGTAACGAGCTCTTTTGTTACAAAATCTATGATTGGCTGAACATGAACTCAGCTATTGTATGCCGCAAGATAAATTTCAGAAGTATATTTTACAAACATTTGAAGTGATTTTAATGAAATGTTTTGTCGGTCCCATCGTATTACTTACTACATCAAAGTCAAAAATATCGGTAATGTGAAGAAATTCAGACGCGTGGCTAAAAAATAAAAAATTTAGATTAAAAACATTTTTAATAAAATTAGATACAGTCGACTCTGGCTAATTCAAACCTTCGATAATACGAACCCTCTCTAATTCGAAGTATATGCTCAGCCCCTAGAAAAACTCTTGATATTTCGAACTAAACAATATGTTTTGGAGCACTCAATATTTCGAAGTAAAATCTGCGACTGGCCAGACTGAGTCAGTCGTTTTATAGTTGATATCTTAAGCCATTTTTATGTACTTGCTTTTTAAACTAATTTACATCTGAATCCTTAGGAGTTTTATTCAAAATAAGAAAGAATAAATAATTTGGTTATGTATATTAATCAAAAGCAAAAGCTTAAAAAAAATATCTGATTCCTGAAAAATATTTTATTTGGTAACATTCTAATAGTTATAGGGATTTTTATTTCTCTCTCATTATTTAAGTTTCTACATACAAAAACTGATTATTGCGTACTTCTATATAGCCGTATTCGGGATTCTGATAGATGTAAAACTATTTTGTCCCGAAACGAGTTGATTTTAAATGCAAATTGAAAATCTCAGGAAATTATGGAAGAAGTTTATATACCGTTAACCCAGGAGTTCTTTTAATTTTTTGACATACTGGGAAAGGGGAGGAACACAAATCAACATGAGTTCTCCTTCTGAAAAGGAATCATTTCCCTCCCCATCAAAGATAATCAGAAGTAAATACGGGAGCCCCCAGAGAGTAATTGCGATTTGGAGATAGAGGTCTGAAGATCGATACAAATTGTTAAATAATTTTTGTGTGATATTAATTAATAGGTTCCCCTCTAAAAACAAAAATATTTTAACATTAATATAGTATCGCTTAATTATAAAGCATATGCCTGATCATACGTTGCAATTTTTAAATTTAAAAACTTTTTCAAATGATATTCATTATTTTCATTTCAATAAACAAATTCAAAAATTAATCTGTCCTTGAAAGTATAAAAGATTTCATTTGAAAACGCATTATATACAAATAAAAATGGATTAATTTGGATAAAATTCAGTAGCTTTCGAAAATATAACGATTTTATGGTTTAAAATGCTAGAATACTGTTTAAATTTTTTTAAAGTGGGAAAAGGCTATAATTTGTCTTTTAAAAAAGGCTTTCTCACTCAGTTTGCTGAAGGTTTAGGCATATTGAGAGACGCAACCTTCTTCCTTTCTATTCTTTATAATTGAGAAGAAGAAAATATGTATTCCTGTGTTTCTTCATAAAATAAGAGAAGAGAAGTAGGAAAATGCAAGCGAATGGAATAAATGGAATTCAGAATAAAATTTTAAAAAGAGGAAGTTTTAAAGAAGAAATATATCAATTGATTCTGTACCGGGTTTAGTAATGACCATATATATACCTTGCTGTCCATTAAAATTGAAGTACCATGGAGGAGAGATGTTAATACTATCGGCATCTCGAATTCTGCATAAAAGATAAGCTACGGAGCGTGTTTCTCATCGGAATTCTTGCTTGAATGTTGGTTACTGTGAGAATATTGCGCCACGTCTCTTAAAAGAAGAAAATAAGAAGCATTTATCTAAACTCGCCAGCGACAAGATCATGGTCTACCGAGGTGGCGGTTTGTCGCTCCGAAATATCTCTACTCCGGCTAGTAAAAATCCAACTACTCAAATGTGAATAGAGAATTGAGGTGCTCGGGAGAGTCAGACTGTACACCATGCAAGATCTCAACGGCATCCCTCTTCTAGGCCCGAGAGGATAGATATGTTGTCAGGTCCGCCTTACAAGATCGTACAGCCACACAACGGACCTTATGTCAGGAAGTGGGCTTGTTTACAGCACGATGGTATTAACGTCTGGAGCAGCATGGACTGTCTGCCCTGATACCATTATTGCGGTACCCCTTAACACAGTAGCATAGAGACGCGTAACGGCGGTGGTACAAAAAAGACAAAAATGGATATAGGACACCACGTCGTTTTTCAGACGAGTCCCAAATCTGAGTGAATTATGATGGGGGTATCGGCGCCTGAAGGCACTGAGGACATCACATGTGGCCTCCTTACATTTGATATTTTCTTACGGACCCTACATCTGGTCTGATGTTATAAATAGCCATTGGGCACGTGACAAAGATAGGTAATTTTTACCCTATAAAATACCCCTCAGCGTTTTCGTCTACGTGTTTCTTAGAATGTAACCCCTCCCCCTATAAGAGAGGTTTGTAAACACAAATAGTTCGAGACGTCAGTAATCTGAGCATTAAATGTAAGCACAATGTAATTGCCAGCATTACATTTTTCGAATCTTAAAGCTGGTAGCAGTGCCTTATCTTATAGGCCTTGGAGACGTCACCTTTCATCAGGATAACACAAGTCCATATGTTGCCCGTCGTGTTCCGACCGTGACACAGAAGGTGTTTTACAGTTGACCTGGTCAGGACGTTCTCTAAATCTCTCGTTGCAAACATCTGGTCATGAGTTACTTATAGACTGGACTGTTCCCGCTCTCCAGTTACTATGATTGATAAGTGTGGCCTAGACTTGAAGTAGCATGGAATAACTTGTCCGTGTCCACCATCCAAGCCCTATTCGACTTTGTATCTAACCGGATTAGACTCGTTTAGCTGCCCGAGGCACCAGTTGTGTGTACTAATTTTGGGGACTCTGTATACCCCTAAATCTCCAAAATGCCTGCAAATTTATGTAATCATCTTTTTTTTCCAATTACTTTTCAACAGTTTTTATGTGTGAATATATATATAAGCTACTTGAGCTCAATATTACAAAAGAAAAAAAATAATTTGAAATCTAAATTTAGAAATTATTTTCCTTCTAATTCTAATATCAAATTAACTATCAAATTGAAAAACAAATAAAAAAAATTGGGGGGAAAGATTAACAACCACTATTTTATTCAAAATTATTATAATACTTTGCGGTTTGAGAAAGCAAATTTTATTTTTTTTAAAAATATGAATGTTGTTAAAACTTTTTTTTTTCGTGTTCATTTTTTTAAAAAAATGTAAATAAATACACCGGTTTATAAAAAAAATTCTAATTAAGAAAGTGATAAATTTATAATTTATAATGTTACATTCATAAAACGTGACACTAAATGTGATTATAATTAAATATTTTAAAATTACGGTAAATGTTTGCGTTATTTTCCTAAATAGGATTCAAATCAAGTTATCTTAATCCCCCTCAAAAAATAAATTACAATGGAACTTCCTTATCCGAAACAATATACAAACATACTGCTTATTTTTTCTTTTACTATCGAATTATCACTCATAAAATAAATCCCGCTCCTTTTTAACCTTACCAAATATCAATTTTTGCATGGTTCACAGTCATTTTAGGGGGGGGGTCTACCTCCTGTACCCAAAAACAACCCCCCACCTAGACGGAAGGAGCCTGACAAGCAAGTTCTCTCCCTCCCTTCGAAAGGCCTCCCTCCCCGGGGAGCAACAAAAGGCCCGTTTGAGGTCAGATGTCTCGTTGCGTTCCGGTTACCGAGTTTTGCTGCCTTATCTCGGACACCTGAATTCTTGGCTAATCAGCCATCCCAAATCCGCCTCCGACGTGCCAGTAGAAGGTTGCCTTCTTTATACAAGTTTTCGCTTTTTCTCTCTCTCTCTCTCTCTCAAATGTGGGATGGATTATGGCAAATGGGTAAGCACTGATGATCTAGGATGGAACTGTTCGGTAGTGCGGTGTGTAATGCATGCGATGCATATGAATTACTTTCACTGCTTGTGTTACAGTCATTGATGCCGTTTAATGAGTAGTGTTAAGTAATAAAACAAACACTCGAAGCGTATTTTTAGAAAAATGCTCAGATATTTTATATTTTTATTTAAATAAAGTGTGAGGGCAGAACATATTGAAATGAAAAATTACTTATTATTCAATAATTTTAAATGAAAAGACAGAAGCATAAATGAGACTGAGCCAGTGCTTCTCAAACTTTCAATATATTCGAACCCAATATTCACTCATAATTTTCATCGCACCCCCTCCATACAACAACAATGTATTACATTCAATAATACGAAAATTGACGCTAAAGGTACAATACGACTTGAACCTCTTAAGTGCCACCGGCGTATATAAACGTCTTGCTCTGCCAAAACATTAATTTTCTGGACGTATATATACGTCTTTCCGAAGTACGGTCTTTTCTTGGCACTGCTATCCATAAAATTATTCCGAAGGTTTTGGAATGCAATAAAAGGATCTTGACTGTGTTTGCGAAGGATTTACTTATTTCAGAGGATCTGCTTTTATTTATTCTTTTTATCCCCCTCCCCCATACATCACATTCGCGCGCCTACGTGGAAAACGGTGGCACTGGGGAGCGAATTGCATAACTTTTAACAGGCAGTTAAGGAATTAATTATAAACCGTATAAGTTATCAAGATAAGTGTTAATACAAATCCATAAGGTCACTGGTAATTATTAAACTTGTTCTCAACTTAGTATTGTTAAATTAATTATAAAATACATTGTACTGACTGATGCATTTATAAGTGTAATATATCAGTGTAAATGTGTATTTTAATATTAGTTTTACTATGCCAGAATGTATTTAGTTCGTTACAGCTTTGTCCGTTCACAGTTTTATTCGTTACTTACACTAAATTAATAATTTTTAAAAAAATCTTTTGTTTTCTGCTTTTCAATATGCTCGCCCCCCCCTCGTAGAGATATCATGCGCCTCTAGGGGGGTGCGCCTCACAGTTTGAGAAACACTGGACTGAGCAAAAACATGGCTTCAGTGGCGCACGAAGGAATTTTTCAAGGAGGGAGGTTCGGGGTCGAAAGCCCACCATTCACGTATTATGCTCCAATGCGCCACCCAACTTTTTTTTTTTTTTTTGATTTTGTCGTTTTTTGGGAACATGAAACAGTAAAAACTTAATTATTTAATAAATAATCAGCACATTAAATAATAAAATTAATTATTAATAACACACTTAAATACTTATCGTAAAATCCTGCGTATAACGCGCACTTTTAACACAAAAAATAAGATCGAAATTTGAGGGTGCGCATTATACACCGGGTATAAAAACGATAGCTTTAAAAATAACAAAAGAGAGAGGCATACAAAAAATTTACTTCTACACAGATTGAAATACCGTTTATTTACAAGAAATGGCATGCCTTATGAACTTAAAGAATTGTAATGCTAGAAGTATATTCTATTTTTTCAAAAGTTTGGGATAATACCTTGAATGAATGGCTTCAAGACATAAGAGCATTGTGTACTGACATTACAAATTTTTTCGTAAAAAAAAGGGGGAGCGCGTTATACGGCGAATATACCTAAAAATTAAAAAATGCAGCTTGAAAGTACAGGTGCGCGTTAAGCGCCGGATTTTACGGTAATTAAAAATTTTACGCACTGTATACAAAGGATTATAATCAATCGAAGAAAAAAATCAAGGGGTATTGGGGGTCCGGACCCGGGAAGCCTCTCCGCTTGAGTGCGCCACTGCATGGCTTATAACTAATGTGACCAGACGTCCCGTTTTGAACGGGACGGTCCCTTTTTATAAATACGAGTCCCGGTGTCCCTGATATGAACTCTGGGACGCAAAATTGTCCCGTTTTCGGATACCGCGCGAAGCTGTTCGGAAACCTGTATTGAAACTTGAAGGTTAGACTGTATCGGCAACTGAAGCTGCAAAAGAAATTAATCAACTAAAAGACAGAAACAGACCAATCAGTCTCTTCCATTTACGGTGCGTTAATTAATGGTGAAATCAAAAAATAATGGTACTACTATAGATGAAGAGTTTGTGAAAAGGACGGCTAAAGAATTTTATAAAACAAGACGTAGATAGCTAGACTAGTGGACTTGGTTTCTTACCAAAGAAATGAAGATATTTTATTGGGCAGATTTAAAAAAAGGTCCCCGCATGGGAAGACGCTCAAAAATCTCTGGATGTATTAATTGAAAAGGAGTATATTGACTGTAATAAAGAAACAGAAGTTTTTGATTAATTTTCATTAATTTCTAACTACATTACATCGCAGAAGTAATCGAATGAAATAATCTAAATGTTTCCACGGAAACTCGTTGGGTGAAAGTATTCAAACACTTTCACGCCAACAATCTACAGCATGAAAACTTTTCTATTTTAATTGAATATATTTTATGTTTGCCTGCTACAAATGGGATCCAGTAGAAAAAGTATTTTCTATGATGAACAAAGTGTGGACATCTGAGAAAACCCAGTTACAAATTTCAGTTCTAAAGGCGATGTTGATAGTTAAGGTAAATATAAAAAAAACGTGCCAAGAGTTTCATTCTTGCTTAAAATCTTCACCAGCTATATTAAAGCGAATTTGTATTCCTCTGATAAATATAAATATAATTAAACATTTCGGGTACATCCTTTACTTCGTAACTTTTAACTAACTAACTTTTTCTGAATAAATAACTTTAAAAAAGTGTTTTTTTTTCATTGTATACCTTTTAATTGACCTAAATAAAACAATGTCCCGTTTTGAGTCAAGGAATAAATGGTCACTTTACTTATAACCTAATTGATTTATATGTATAACTACATTGCACACTTTTCTCACAGATAAAAAAAAGCACCGTAAATAAGATCAAATTCGGAAACACTAAATATGTGTTGCTTGTGAAATTTTTGGATTAATTTCTATTAAGTAAGAAAAGCTTTTAGAATATTGTGGGTTTGAATTCATTTTATTTTATATCAACTTTTGTGATAAGTTATGCAACTGTTATTTGATAAAATAAACATACTGCAAGTATCAGTTGGCTTACAAGCAAAATAAAAAAATTTAAAAAAAGAATTACTGCAAATATTTTTTATATTAATTTATTAGTAATAATCAATCACAATATATTACTAATTTTATATAGAACTCATTTGATTTAGTTGATGCTTAATTAGATGTACATAAATATAAATACATTTATACGTGAAGCACAAATACTTTAGATAAACAAAAGTATTGAACTAATAAAATCTCAATACTTATATAATTTTCTAGTTTATTGATCTATTTGTCTCTTTGGATTTTTTACTTGATATTTGACACAGAAACTAAGTTTTAGTGTACTTAGTATTACTCTTCTAATTATTATCTTTAATATTAATGAAAGCTTATTCTTACACTATTTTCTCTTCCATGCCACCCAGTATAGGCAAATATAAAGGAAGGTCGGATGGCCTTGAGACAATCTTTAACCCTAAAATCTTAGGGGCTAAGGCGAAGAATTTGCATAGTGCTACTGAAGCTATTTATTTTTGACCTTTTTTCTTATTCTATTTCTATTTTTTGCTTTATTTTATTAAATTTATGACAGTTAGTATGTGATTTTATAAGAGTTGCCCAAATGAAAAGTAGACATATGTTACTGCGTCTGATTGAGTGCAGCTATAGCAGAGTCACCAAATTGGGATACGAAGGACGGTAGGAAATGTTCACCGCATACGACGTTTTACAGTGAAACCCGTTAATGGCAGAAGAAATTATTCGAAAGTTGTCTTGCCATATAGGGATGCGTCCGTATCGGAACAACGCGTGGTAGTATGGTTTCTGATTGCAGGAGGTGAGTTTAATGCGGACATTTATCGATGAATAGTGGCAGTCTACGGCGAACACTGCTAAGGTCGAACGTCTATGAACAGTTGATGTAAAAATATTCGAGAAGGGCTGCAAACGATATCGGATCTCCACGACTATATCCGCCCACACGCAGGGACGTCTTATGACTCTTTGAGGCCCTGGGCCCTATGCAAAAGTAGGGCCTACCTAAGAGTTTTAGAAGTACACCATATATAGCATTCGTTGTCAAATTCTCGTTCAAACGGTAATTTGAAACACATAAATGTGTACGACTCACAATATTAAAATCCTAGGCACAAACCGGCTCGACCGATAGCTGCATTCCGACTAAATGAGTTCAATGATTGTTTATGGTATTAGGCCTAGGCCTAGACATGAACAACGATCATCACATAATAATGCAGTATTACCACTTTTGCCAATTGACATGCAGTTTGAAATTCCCTGTTTTTCGGAGAATATGTACGGGAAAAATATCCGAACCATGATCTTATTAAAAGAAAGTCGAGAACGAAAAGAGGCCCCAACCGAGGGTGAGGTCCTGGGCCCGTTTGGCCCATGCCTTAAGTCATCCCTGCCCACACGTCTCCCGTGAAACCAAGGCAACTTAAAAAAATCCTTAGGGAAATGTTAGAACACCCACAGTACAGTCCGGATTTGTCATCCTGTTACTTCGGGGCTTTTAGACCCCTTAAGAGTGTATTACGCTTCTATTTGCACGATGAAGTGAAGGAAGTTGTGCAGGACTTCCCCAAGAATCAACCCCGTTTTTTCTTGAGTGAAGATCTGCTACCGAAATAATGGGACCTGTGTTACTACACCCATGGCAATGTCTTTTGATTTCCAAGAAAGGTATTCTATATATTCAATTTGTGTACTTTTCATTAGGCAACCTTTATATGTGTTGTGGGTGCTTGTGTTTGTGTGTGTTTGTAAAATGGGTAGTAAAACTCAAATTTATAATTTGTCGTTCCTTTTTTGTACATCAATTAATTAATTGGTTTACTTTTGAAGTCCTTTGAATCCTGTTATACTCTAAAACCACTTTCGGAAAACAAGATTAGCATACAAAATAAGTATTTACACGGTATTTATTGTTCATTCAACATTATTTTTAGAATTTTTTGCGATGTTTCCCCTTTATTTTGGGCTACTTCCTCTAAAATGTATCCAAATACTGTTTGATTAGGGAATTAGTTTAGCGAGTGGTCTTGTATGCAGGTCGCACTTAAAACCCGTTTCTAAATGATAAAAGTTTGAAAATTAGGAACATCTATCCTTGACTTTAGTAAATTAGTAAAAGCCATTCGTAAAACATTAAAAAGAGATTTAAATTTCAGCTGAACAAATAATTATACTTGATAAGAAACGAAAACCCTTGGCCTTAAGAAATTAATTTATTCAGGAAAACACTTTTTAATTTCCTTCTCCTTTTTCAATGTCACCGAATACGTTCTTTTCTCACCTTGTTCAAGATCATTTCTGATGCAATGTTATAAGCTATTTCAAAAAATTCCCTACATTTTAATTGCTAGTTGCAACCATCTTAATAAATAAATTTTCAATTCTTCCAGTAGCAAACTAGCCGAAATGTAGCGAATTTTACATGTTCGGATTACTGATGTCTTTTGGAAGTATAAAGTGCCACCTTTTGAATCAATTTAAACTTTGAACAATTATTCATTTTCATAAAAACCATTTTTTTTTCACGTTTAAATTGTAATTTAAATAACATTTACCAAACTGTTAACTGCCAGTGGAGTACACAAAGAGGGGTCCCCGGGTCCACCACCCATAACTCTTGATTTTTTTCGATTGATTGTAATTGTATGTATATAGTACGTAAAATTTAATTAAGTATTTGATATTAATAATTAATTCCATTACTTAATACTAACTATTTATTCAATAAGTAATTTTTTACTGCTTTTGTTCCCGAAAACCGACAAAATCAAAAGAATAAGTTGGGCGGAGTATTGGAGCATGATACAAATGTGGTGGACTTTCGACCCTGACCCCCCCCCCCTCTTGAAAAATTCCTCTGTGCGCCCCCGTCAACTGCAGTTGACTTAAATAAGTCTTTAACATTTATTTTGATATTGTCTGTCCATAAGGTCTCTCCTCTCTACAATAAGATATGCTTTGTGTTTATACCGCAGCATATTATAGCTCTGTGGAAATTTTTATTTTTTTCCCCGCTTGTTTCTACTACCTAGATACAAAAACAAGATTTATAAAAAAAAAAAAATTAAGTCAATTCCTACTTAGATCATCAAAAAAATAAATTATTTTAGTTCATTTTTATTAAATAGTTACAATTAATATAAATAAGTATATACATATGACAGAATCACATTATAAGTGACAATTAATTTGTATTAATTATCATTAAAGTATCGCATTGTGATCCAAAACCTGTATATAAAATTTCAGTTCAACTGTTCAGCTTTGAAACGTGAGGGGAAAAAAATCTTTTAAAGTGTTGACCCGAGTCGCTAAAAATGAAACCAACGTGGCTGCATCTAAAATTCTTTAAATAATTAATTTCAGTCCGTTTTAATTATAATTAAATTATCGTATTGTTACCCAAAAAAATAGTGTATAGAAAATTTCAGCTCAAATGAGCGCTTTAAAATGTATGAGGAAAAAAACCTTTTCAAGTTTTGACACAAGTCACCAAAAGGGTCGCTAAGTCACCAAAAATGATGTCAACGTGACTGTATTTGTAATTCTTTGAATAATTAGTTTAAATCATTTAGTTTTTATTAATTATAGTTAAATGAGACTGTATTGCCATCCAAAATAAGCGTGTATACAAAATTTCAGCTCAATTGAGTGCTTTAAAATGCATTTTATTAACGACTGAAAATTTGAACAAGATAAATATAAAGAGAGTCTGAACTAATAGTAGGAACTGAAAAAATGGAAAAGGGCGAAAACTAATGGGCTTAATTCATGTGACATCATACATGATAATGACAATCACGTGTTTTTATTCAATGAGTTCAAAAACTCATGCGACGTCATAGTCATACGTTAAAAGCAATCATGTGTTACCATCAAATCAATTCATGCGCTCCGTTGTTGCCAACATTTGCTCTGTGCAGAAACTTTCTCATCAGAAGTACAAATTTATCAACAATAATAACGTACCTAGATGTACAAATGCATTTTATTGAAAAGTACATGCATAAAATAAAAAAAAATTTTAATTTTAAAATTTTTTATAACATTTAAATATCTGTATCCAATTATGAAATTTGAAATTTTGCCTAAGTTTTACTAACAGAGCAACAAGTACAATTAATTAAATTTATGTTTTGAATTCAATGTACAACACGTGCTTGTCTTGATCATGTGACCGCCATGAATTGAGCCCATTGGCAAGAAACACGTGATTGCATCTACCATATACCTGCATGTGGTGAGAACATTTGTCAGTGTATATTTTCAATGCAAATTCAAAAGAAAATAATTAAAACTATTTAACACATTGATTGCCACATGACACTTTTCAGGGTTCCGATGTAAAAAGCCAACATTTACAAACCATCTCTTATACCATGAGTTCAAGTCCGAGACTTGACCGAAAGACCCAGGGTGAAGAGGGTACCGATGCATGTTAAACCTGTCGAGGTTCAAAGTCCTCCCGTTGGCATGGTGTAGAAGTTCGAAGAGAGGTGCCAGCTCAAGTATAGCCTTTGTTCTTTGTGATTATGGTTCAAAATTATTATTCCCGTCGCCAATAGCCCTCGTATAGATTTGTGTGCGAGACTCACGAACTCGTGTTATGAGTTCAAGCCCTATAGCCGGTGAAGCCCCCCCCCCTCCCACACAGTAGACAGACTGATGCAGATTGGTTGAAGCCCGTTAAATCTGTCGAAACTCAATGTTTTCCCGTTGGCCTAGTACAGAAGTTCGGAGAGGTGGATCAAGTGTCTTCTTCAACACTTGACCATGGTTCAAAATTACAAGATGCGTCGCCAATAGCCCTCGAGTTGCTTTATAATACGACATTAATAATAAAACACTCTGACTCACATAAACTGAGATTATTTTTGTATCATAATAATTTCACTTCGACATTTTCGATCTCCTGTCTCTTAATATATATATATGTATCCCTCTTCATGTAAAAGAAGCTTCTGTACATCACTGTCATTAATAACAGTTTTCTAAAAAATTGATGCTATCATACTGGCCACTTAGTACAAAAAACTTTCTTCTGTCCAGTATTTTTAAGAAATGAAACTTAAAAAAAACTTTACTTTTGACCTTATAAAACCAAAGAATTTTGAAGAATCTTTCTCGAACTCTTTATTCCTGTATCACCACACTATAAGCTACTTTTCTTTCTTTCTTCTTTCTTTTTTCTTACTCCTGAAAGCTCCACTTATTTTACCCTTTCAATCTGTAGCATTCCTTTATGTATCAGGTTAAAAAAAGAAACACTTTAACAGTACTTTTTATTGGCCTGTCATCTACATCTGACTGAAAAAAATTTCCCCATAGAATTCGACGCTCTCTTTGTTCGATGGCATACAATCGACATTCGATCGTTTCACTCGACTGAAATCTTAAATTCCTTTTTTTGTGCAGCTTCACTCTAGTTCTTTCGAACACGCAATAAATAATAATTCACACCATTCGTGTCGAATTTTAAATTTTATTGTGAGATCCCGCAAAATGTTGGGGGGAAATGTCCCTATTTTATTGGCATCTCATTAGCATTGACGGATGTTCTATATACTCGATTTATTTTAAGATATTTTGGAATATTTTCAAATGAATTTGAATTTGTGTGTGTGTGTGTTGCGCAATATGTGGTTTCTCCTAAAAAATCTAAAATGGGGATATTTTCAATGAACCAAAGCGATTTGTTAAGTTTGATTTTGTATGTTGTACGAAACTGTCGGGGTAAAAAAGAAGCCTTGTAGTTATGATTACGAACTCGTGGCTGGAATGTCACGGGCTCGTGTCCCGGTGCTACTGAAGACCCGCCATGTAGAGGTTGCCTTTGCACGTTTTATCTGTCGAGGCTCAATGTCCTCCTGTTTGTATGGTAATTAGGAGAGGTTATAGAGGGTCAGCTCAGATGTCGTTCTCGTCACTTGACCGAGGTCACAAATTACTTCACCAATAGCCCTCGTATTGCTTTGTAGAGGAACGTTAATATAGCTCTACTCACTATAACTAAAATATTAACTACCTAATTGGCACAGGACCAAAATAAACGGGCTAAAATTGAAAAAAAAAACGGGAAACTAATGTTAATAATTATTTAGTAAGAATACTGAATTACTGCTATATTTAATATTCTCCATTCAATGTTTTTATTTTTTTAAACCCTGGAAAATGATTAAAAAAGGCTTTAAATACCAAAATGAAATTTTAAATATTAGAAAATGTCAGAAAAACAAGTAATGTAAAAAAAAAGATTTTTAAGTCCATTCCTACTTTGATCAACAAAAAAAAATTATTTTAGTTACTTTTTATTTAGTTGCAATTAATATAAATATGTATATACATATGACAGAATGACAACATTCAGTAGCAATTAGTTTTTATTAATTATCAATTAAGTATCGTAGTCATCCAAACAATCCTGTATATAAAATTTCATTTCAACTGAATGCCTTGAAACGTGAGAAAAAGAAATCTTTTAAAGTTTTGACCCAAGTTGCTAAAAATGAAGCCAACGTGGCTGTATCTGTAATTCTATAAATAATTAATTTCAGACAATTAATTTTAATTAATTATAATTAAATTATCGTATTGTTACCCAAAAAAATAGTGTATAAAAATTTCAGCTCAAATGAGCGTTTTAAAATGGGAGAAAAAAACTTTTTCAAGTATTGACACAAGTCGCCAAAAATGATGTCAACGTGGCTGTATTTGTAATTCTTGGAATAATTAGTTTTAATCAATTAATTATTATTAATTATAATTAAATTACTGTATTGTTATCCAAAATAAGCGTGTATAGAAAATTTCAGCTCAATTGAGTGCTTTAAAATGCATTTTATTAACGATTAAAAATTTGAACAAGATAAATATAGAGAGAGTGTGAACTAATAGTAGGAATTGAATGACCACAGATAAACATATATCTAGTTAATTTAGTTGTCCTTTTCAGTGACGTACATAGACGACTATTATGGGAGGGGTTATACTTTTAGAAACGAGTAGACGAAAGCGCCGAGACGTGATCTTTATGCTAAAAAATTAAAATGCGTTGGTCTATGGAGAAGTTTGAACCCTCACCCTCGTGTGTGCCACTGGATCTAATCAGAATCTATAGATACATATATATATAAATGGATGTTTGTAAATATGAAATCGCTTCACTCCAACACCGTTCAACCGATCACTATGAAAATTGGCATGTATATGTATTTTTTGTTGTTGAAAAGGCTTTGTGCAATTCTCTTTGTTGCAGCTCCCCACCAGTTGGCGCTACAGTAAAGCAACTTCTGCACCGTTCGCCAAGTTGCAAACGTGGTCACCAAAAATGATGCCAAGTCTATCACCAACATTTCGCTCTGTTTCCATTGAATCGCCACTATAATGTAAGGAAAGGTGTTGCTCAGTGGCGGATTAAGCGGGTGTCGGACCTGGCGACCGCCAGGGGCCCCCAACGCTGGTAGGGGCCCCAAGATTGATGAGTGCAGAGGCCAGCGTTAAACCAACCACGCCACCTTGGAACAAAAAATGAAAAGAAAACAAAGATACAATGAAATCCCCGCTAGAAATTTATCGACATGCAAAAGAAATCCTAATGTAGAAAAACTTTTGAAAATATTTTTAACAATACCGACGAATGCATCAGGTGAATGATCTTTTTTAGTTTTAAAACGTGTTAAAAATAATTTAAGAAATACAACGTGAGAAAAGACAAATTGAACAACATGGCCATATTATATAAGGAATAAAATGTTTAGGACAAAATAGATATGGTAAAAATAATTGATGAATTTGCCAAAGAGAAATCAAACTGTATAGCAAAACTGTAAGCTCTTAAGTAAGGTTTTTAATATTTCTTCATATACAGTTAACATTTTTTTTTAGCCGATGAGATTTATTATAGCAATACATTTTATTTTGAGAACTTAAAGTAAGCGACTCTTTTCACTATTTTAGTTTTTCGATGCTTAAGCCCATGGGGCCCAAACCTTTTACCGCCACGGGCCTCCAACTACCTTAATCCGCCTCTGGTGTTGCTTGCGAATATTATCATTTTAACATAAAATAAATACAACAGAAAGTAATATTAACGTATTAGACATCCAGATATAAATTATTTACACTATTTTAAGCGTTCGTTACACAAAACTTGAAACAATGTGTCACTTTTGCTGAGCAGAGATTAGCTCAAAAAGGTGTTTTCAAAAATCGACCCACAAAAAAGTTACAGGGCATTATAAATTTTTAAAAAAATAATTTTTTTTTCAACTATTAGACCTTTAGACTTAAAATTTAACAAATATGTTTTTTTTTGTTGTTGTTGTTCGGCTAAGATATGCGAAAAGCTTTTTTTTTGGGGGGGGGGGTTTAGTTTGCAATTCACGTAAAATTTTAACTCATTTAAATCTTCTTTTTCCTTCAATCTGTATTGTTTAATTTTTCAATTCACCCGTCCGAAGAACGGAAGTACCAGCTAATTTAAATATAAATTAGCAATAAATGTAACACTTCTGTCAAAAAAATTGAAATTTGGGCTCTGTTGATAGCAAATTTATACTGAAGCCCTCTAATTTCTTCCGGGCAGTCTTCGATGTTATTATCACGTGTTACCATTATATACAGAAGATCCTTCGCATTTTATGGAAACGATTCTGTAATTTATTTTCTAGTTTGCATTTTGAGGTAAAACTTTTGCAACTTCAGAATAATCTTCTGCTAACATTTTCTTTGGATTGGAATGTGTGTGTTGTTTTTTTGTGTTTTTTTTTTTTTTTTTTTTTTTGTTTGTGTTTTTTTTGTTTGTGTGTGTGTGTAAAATAGAAAAATTATTTTGAAAATGGCTCCTAAAATTGATAGATGTCTCGAAGGTTAAGTAACTGCACTTTCAAAGGAGAAATATTCGTATCAACAATTCGCATCAAAACTTTAGCAACTTCAGAATAATAGTCTGCTAACATTTTCTTTGGATTAGAATATATTTTGTATATGTAAAATAGAAGAATTATTTTGAAAATGGCTCCTAAAATTGATAGATGGCTCGAAGGTTAAGTAACTGCACTTTCCAAGGAAAATATTCGTATCAACAAATTACAAAGTGGTGTAAAAATCTCGGTTATTGCAATTGAACAAAAGGTAATTATTATATATTAAATTTGAAACGAAAAATACGTCTACCTGGGGAAAAAATGCAAACATGACGACGCAGCCTCATCCTACGAGTAAGACTGTTTGAAAGCAGGCAACCATCGAAAAGAGTGTAGTCTCTGATCCTAAAAGAAAATCCGCCGACTCAAAGAATCCATGCATCGACCGGCACATCTTCGAGCACTATAAGTAAAATTATTCATAAATATTTAAAGTTAAAAAAGATGCTTAAATTTAATGTTCAACTGCTTTTACCAAAACATATTGCTGAAAGAAAAACAGATTGTAGAAAATTATGTAAAAAAACGCCTAGCTGCTGAAAAATTGAAATTTGTGGTAACACTTGATGAGGTATGGAAAAATCTAAGCGACTGTAATAAAAAAAAAAGATCGATTTTCTATTGCTCATCTGACGATAATGACCGTACGAAATGGCTTCGTCAGTGTACACAAAAGTTCCCAAAGGGATTCACGATAAGTGCAGGATTTTTTTACAACGACAAATTAAAAATAAAAAAAAAAGTCTCAAGTATATCCAAAATTAATTCACTCTACTATCAGCAGAATATTTTAGAACTAATTTTTGAAGAATAAGTTCCAACCTTATATGGAAAGGACATTAATGAAGTTGAGCTTCATATAGAGAGTGAGTGAGTAAATATTTACATCACAAACTCTGTTACTCGAGGGATTTGGCGACGAACCTCGTAATTTGAGCTTCATATGGACTAGGCCTCTAGTCACACGTTTAAGTCAACTGCCGCTTATTTAGCAAAGAAAGAATCAGAATCAGGAATCAAGTGTATCCCATTGGATGAAATACCTGTAAAATCACCTGACACTTCTCCAACGGACTTTTGTGCTTTCGATTTATTAAAACGAACCTTTGGAAAATGTCGTCTAGGAACAAACACTGAGAGGGCCTTGGAAAATGGTTCAAGAGGAATGGAATGGAGTAAAATTCATATGACAGTACGAAAAAAAAAAAATGTTTACTTTCATGAAAAATTCGAGCTAGAGCTATAGTCAAGAATCTTGACTATCAGGTCGAAACAATTCGACACAAAAAATAAGGCATTTAAAGCTTAATATTAACTATCAAAATCATTTCCATAAAGGGCGAACAACCTTCTGCAAAAAATAAAGAACAACCCTCTTGATTTTGAAGTCTTTCATCCGTTTGGAATAAGCCATATAGCCACCACATAATTTTTCTTTTCTTATTTTTGAAAAAGCAGTGGGAGAAAATTACAAAAGAGTTTCGAGCGTATCGTTAGGCCTAGAATCGCAATCAGACATATTTTTTTTAATTAACAACCAGGTCACATTTTTTTTTTCTTATTTGGGGAGCGGAGTATCGTAATTATTCTCTATTTCTGTTCAAAGGGAGCTCATAAAATTAATAAAACAATAGTTCCATAACGTTAAAAAAATTAATTTCACGAACAATAAAAATTATTTGATCTCTTAGCCAATTAAGCCACAAATTTTCAAAACAGCGGTTTACGAATATATATGAAAGTTTACGACCACGAATTTTGATCAGTTTTTCGAAGTAAAGTCTTATGTTTATTACATAATTTCCTTATTTAAAACGCAACAAAAAATAGCTTATGTAGCTATAACTATACTTTGAATGTATTATTTTTAGTAATAATTAGCGAGTAGGTCAAAGCGAAGTAGTTACATCTTTGAACCAATAAAAAAATAACTATTATAAACAAAATAGCATTTTGTAGAATGAAAATAAATGTTAAGTTAGTGATTAAGGTTTATATATAATGAACTGTGGAACGTCTTTAGGCAACGGTGGGCATTAAGTCGATCGCGATCGACCCGTGAATTACCAAGACATTTTGAAATGACCTTCTGAAGATTAGCAGTTAGTAAAATATTCACGATTGGCGGATAGTGTGCAACCAAGTCTTCACACGTGCGAGAACTAACTGTAGATGTTTTATTTTTGACTGAAAATGTTTTATTTTTTAACTTGTTTTGAATTGTTTGATAGTAAATACATCATTTGACATTATTATATTTGTGGCTATTATTATTCCGTTTGTATCTTGCGTTTTACTTTAAACGCGATTTTAAAAGTGTAAGTTTTTTTTTTCTTTTTATTTTAGCTATGTAAGTACATATTCCGTATTTATTATTAAGTTTATATAAATGTTGTAAGTCTTTTTCTTAGCTCGCCACACCTACGCCATTGGGTGGACCTCAATACCTAGGAAAAATTAGAAGTAGCCCGTGCCCTGGAAAAGTCTGCCCACCTTTGTCTCAAGGCATGAAAAAACTGGGCAAGGGCCCAAGGCCTCGCCACAATCGGGACTCCATCTCATTCTCAACTCGGCTTTAATAAGATCCTGATTCGAATAGTTTCAACGGTCAAATGTTACTTCCAGTTGCATTTTCCGAAAAGCTGAAACTTTCGGACGATATGTCAACTGGCTATGTGTGATGACCGTGGTCTATATATAGACCTAACACCCTACACCATCCTTACTCAATCAATCAAAAGGCGGTAGTCGATCGAGCCGGTCTGCGCGATTGTAAGTCATGCACTTTTATTTGCTTCTGGTTATTGTTTGTATGAATATTTGATAACGTATGCTATATAATGTCTGATTGTAAGTTGTGACGGATCTATACAGTTCCTTCTACTAACCTCTTGGGAATTCCTTTCGGGCGATCATTTTTTCAACCAACTTTCTCCGAAGACAGGATTATGAAAATTAAGTTTAATATATATAGTCTGTATTCGCGAGTTTGGGAGTTAGTGAAGTGAGAATAGATTGGATGTGAAGTGAAGAGATGAGAAGCGAAGTAAATCGTCAGTGAAACGTATACGTAAACAGTGTACGAAGCAAGAAGTTGGAATATTTAGGAAGTGATTAGTTCAACTATTAGAGAAGTGTTTAAGTCCACGCAAAGAGATTAGAAGATTGCAGGAGTTCAGGTACTGTGATTTTTAATCAAGTTAGAGAGTTAAATTATTAGAGTGAACATTAAAATAATAAGCACTGTATAAAGTTTTCTTAAGGTTAGATCGACAGGATTGGTTATATTCTCCCCACACCATCTCGTCTCACCCTCGTGCTCTGACTGATCAAAGTTATCTTATTTAGAGTGTTGTGTCTGAGTTGAAATAGTGATAAATAAAATAATTGAAGTTCATCATGTCGTCTGATCATTTAATTCCTCCTACAACTCTAGCCGGATTACAGGGAAGAAGAGATGTAAATTCTTTATAAGTCGGACACGTTTATTTGCTTCTGGTTATTGTTTGTACGAGTATTTGATAACGCGTATGCTATGTACTGTGTGATTGTAAGTCATACACATTTATTTGCTTCGGGTTATTGTTTGTACGAGTATTTGACAACGTATACTATGGGCTGTCTACTTTTATGAGTCCTAGGTGGTGCCTACTTTTGTGTTGGGACCTAACGCTTCAAGAAGTCTTAAGATGTCCCTGTTGATGAAATGTATTCAAATAAAAAGAACCCTCAAGTGAATGGGTGTTTACTAACGTCCCACTTATATATATATATATATATATATATATATATATATATATATATAAAGCAACTCGATGGCTACTGGCGACGAACCTCATAATTTTGAAAGACGGTCGGGTCGGCATCTCAGCCAGTATTCCACTCTCCTAGCTTCCACACCACAACAAAGAGAGGACTTAAACTCCTACAAGGATTAACGTACATTATTCCCTCTATACACCGGGTCTTCATTGGCATTAGGACTCGAACCCGCAACTCGACAATGCCAGCCACGAGTTCGTGGCCATATCCACTAGGCCAGGGGTGAGCAGGCTTTTTCAGGGTGCGGGCTCCTTCTAATGTTTTCAAGGAGTTGCGGTCCACCCAGTGTCAGTGGCGCACACAAGGATGGGGGAGGAGTCCACGGGTCCGGACCCTCCCTCATAACCCTTCATTTTTTCCTGATTCATTATAGTCCCATGTTTTTGTAAGTAAAATGTATTCAAGTATTTGATATTAGTAATTTTTTATTTATTAATATTAATTTATTTATTCAGTAATTTATTTTTTGCTGTTTTTTGTTCCCCACAATCGACAAAATCAAAAAAAAAATATGTTTGACTGTCTGTTAGGGTTTGATACGAGAACGGTAGTTCTTCAATCCTCGACCCCCTTCCCTTTAAAAATTCTTGTGTGCGCTACTGCCCAATGTCGTAAGTGGGGTGAGGTAAGGGAAAGTCTATTTTATTGTAACTTAATAATAAGTGTGGAATATATACTTTTACCCACAGAACTAAAATAAAAAACAACACTTTTAAAACCACGCTTAAAGCAAAATGCAAGCTACAAACTTAATAATAACAGCCTCAAATATAATTATATCAAAGGATACATTTTTATGAAACAATTCAAAATACATTTAAAAAAACTTTTTTATCTAAAGCTAGTTTTTGTTGTTTTTGTCAGTAGAAGGCTAAGTCTGCGTTCTGTCAGCCACAATATTGAATTTTCCGTAAAATTACTAACTGGTAAAATTTTCAGGCGGTCACCAAAAAATGTCTTGGTGGTCCACCGGTCGATTGCGATCGACGTAATGCCCACCCCGGCATTAGGCTAACGCAAAAAAGAATCCTCAGATTACTCTTGTTTAGTTCATCATCTGAGTTGCTACTGCATCCCTGGCCTAAATCCTAAGGAAACACATAAAAATATATCTCTACAAAAATATCAGATCCATATTTAATTTCTACCAAATGGAATATCTCCGTTAGTGTTACATTTCAAGTAACGCTTAGATGAAGTGTTTCATTGAATAAGAAACTTAAATGGAAGAAGTCTATAATGAGTGGTTTATTCGGATGTTCTGATAAATTTAATCTTAAAAGCACACGTAATTAGTCTGGTACTATTGCCATGGAATACTATACTTCTGGTTCCACGGGATTCCAGAAACGAAAAAGTCTGTTCTAATTGCATTAGCGGTTTGTAAGAGATAAAAAAGAACGTTTCATGAAAATAAATAGCTCTTTAGCGTTGTGTTATCTCCACGGGTAATTGAAACAAAACACCAAAAGTAATATCTTTAACATTTTCGTGTTAAAAAACATTACAGATTGTCTTCTTTAATGCCGCACTGGGGAAGTGCATTTTGCTATTCCTACTTTACATTCAGTACCGGTTTATCCCTTGGGCGTTTGGAGTGGTGGGTGCCCAAGGGCCCGGGGCCCGAACGAGCTGAATTTAACCAGATTTTCTGGTTATAAATTTCGATCCGTCAGCGTCAATGGGGCTAGTAGATCTGCGCGCAAGGTTTTACAGTTGAATCAAAGAATGTTGGATACCAAAGTATTCTTTTTGAAACTAATAAGGTTTTTATGGGATGGAGAAATATTATTCTTTTCATATGTTTGGTAACTATAATAATATGGGAAAAATTTCATATTACAGAACAAAGCATTTATAACATTTGTGTGGGTTTGCAATCGATGCTTACTATATTATGCGCGCGTGCATGTTTGTGTGTGTGCCAGGGACGTCTTAAGACTTCTTGAGGCCCTGGGCCCCTACACAAAAGTAGGCCCCACCTAGGACTCATAAAAGTGGACAGTACATAGCATTCGTTATCAAATACTCGTGCAAACAATGACCCGAAACAGAAAAAAAGCGTGCATGTCACAAACGCACAAACTAGCTCGAATGATAGCTATTTTTTGACTGAATAAGTAATGATGGCTAATGGTGGTAGGCCTAGGCCTAGACATGGACGACGGTCATCTCATGTAGCCATTTGACATAACGTCCGAAATTCCCAGTTGTTCGGCAAATACAACCAGAAATAACATTTAACCTTTGAAATTATTTAAATTATGATTTTATTACGGCTGAGTCAATAACGAGACGAGGCACCCATTGTGGACACGAGGGCCAGGGCCCAGTTGGCCTATGCCTTAAGACGTCCTGTGTGTGTGTGTGTGTGTGTGTGTGTGTGTGTGTGTGTGTGTGTGTGTGTGTGTGTGTGTGTGTGTGTGTGTGTGTGTGTGTGTGTGTGTGTGTGTGTGTTTGTGTTTTGTGTGGTTTGTTGAGAAATGTTTAATTTCAATTAGATGTAATAATTTTTCGACAATGTTAACTAGCATTAGAAATTTATTTGTTCGTTTCACTTGAACCATACCTGAACTACTAAGGGACTGACGATAACCATCACAAATAGTATAATTTTAAAAAAGATAGAAAATAAATACCATCTAAACTGGAAGAAAAACGATTAGATACGTAAAACAGCTGGGTTTCAAAATCCTGAGATTTTGTAATGTAATGTTTGAAAGAAATCAAGTATTGCTTAATCCTTTCATTAATAATTAATCTATAGTACACGATCAGATTCAAAATAAAAAAGCTACCGCTTGTAATGCTACAATTGTAAAACATTAATTAAACTAACCTAGAATTAAATGCTCGCATCAAAAACAGAACTTAATCCAGCATCAGAAAAGATTGTAACCCAGTTATCTGTTCAATGTATCTCTAATCGAAATCTCCTCTAGTTTCTTTCTGTAGTTTGTTATCCTTTTTACATAGATTGGAAAACCTGTAAATATATTTAACCTCTCATTCATTTTTTTAAAAAACAAGTTCGTCCTTGAAAACATATTAATTAAAAAGATTACACTTTTTTAAATATACGTAGTAAAAATAACTAATAATTAAATACATTTCCTCGCATCTATACTTCATTTCCTATTACCATTTACTTCCTTTCTTTATTATGTATTTTTTGTGAGTGTGGGAGGGGGGGGGGGCGTATTCTTTTTACCGATACAGAATTAATTTTTACTATTAAAAGAGAAAATCTTTTACCTATTTATTGGTTTATTGGAAGTGAGAATTTTTTTAATTTCTATGCTGATTAATAAACAGAATAAAGAAGATGTACGTTTTTAATGTTCTGGAGTTAAATAAAGCATTAATATGAGCCGTTTTCTTTTAAAGAAGTGTAAGTCCATTTTATATTATATGGAGATATTTACCACTTTCAAAGTAATTATATTTGTAGTTTCATAAACTGCTTAAATTTATTTGGACAAAATGATGAAAATTTTGAAGGAATTTTTGAGGACTCTTCAAAGATAAACAGTTCACAACACATTACATTCAATCTTATCATTAATTTAATTTTTGTCAAAAATGGACTTACACCACTTTCAAAGAAAACGGCTCGTATATTGCCTGCGCATATTGAACATTTATTTATTTTCATCATTAGCTACTGAGGCTGTATTGTTATAGCTAATAATAAATCAATTAACTAATTGTTTTTCGGTTTTGTTTATGTTACAATTCAAGTCTGCTTTCACCAATAATGAACTTCATTTTAATAATTAGCCACGCCAATAAAAAAATTTCTTTTCAATGTCTTATTAGATCTGGTTATTTTTTAATGAGCTAAATTCAAGACGATCATGTGATAAAGGCAATCGCGTATTCTTCCCTGAATTTAAACGAACTTTTTTTTCTTGTGATTCAATTTTTTTTCTCTCTATTTTTAAAGTATTTCTAGACATTTCAAGTTATTCTCTCTTTTAGCACATTTTATGATGGTCATAAATCTTGAACTGGTTCTATTAGGTGCCTAACTCGCCAAAAACAATAGAATTCTGGGCGTTTTATCCAAGAAATAACCCCCATTGTCCAGTTCACTAGAAACAACTTTGATATCCCCTTTCACCCTCAGTGGAGTTCTCGTATCCCCGAGTCCTTGAACTAGTTTCCGCTCATTTGTAGTGTTGATCAGTCGTACTGGTAAATTCGTTTCTTGTAGCTTGAAAATGTCAAAAAGTAAGTGCTTGTGTGTGAGCATTAAAAGAAATTTTAATTCTTCAGGAAGTAGATAAAGGCGTCAAGAAAAAAGGATTTTGCTTTAAAATTTGGTATTCCTCAAAACGGCTTGTCAACTGCTATAAGAAACCGAAATAAGTTACAAAACTATGATTCATCGAATCCTTGTTTAAAACGTTTAAGGACATGTATCTATGAAGATGTCGGCGACTCAGATTTGAAGTGGATACAGCTGGACCTTTCGTAATAGAGAAAACTCTTCAATTTGCGAAGGCATTGGGATACGACCAATTTCTAGAAAGCAATGGATGGTTAGAAAGATTTAAGAAAAGACACAGAAAAATATGCGTAAAGAGATTTTTGGTGCATTGCAAAGGCGTATTATGAAACAAAGCATTTTTTCAGACAAAAAAACTCAACAGATTTTATCTGTAATTAAACGTGATAATGTATGTTTAGAATTTCTAGTTATAAAATAATGTATGTTTAAAATTACTTGTAAATGTCCTTTAAGTTCATTTTTTGTAACATAAAATTATTTTCTTAATGTTGAAAATGCAGTATATATTCCTCGACATTCTTTTTTCTTGTTTTTCTTGCAGTTTTTCTTTCTTTTTTGATGGGTAAAATATATCAAAAATAAATAAATATTAATTTACAAAAAGGTATGAACAATTACTTTTTAAATATATAGTGTTTATGAATTCGAAATTTGTTTTATGTGGTTTATAAAGTACATTGAAAGATGAATCTTTATCTAACAAATTTTCCATATACCAAACTTTTTGCGGGATTTAGTGACTTCGTTAATAAAGGTCCAAATGTATTTACAATTTGATAATAAATCTTGTTTGTAGTACTAGATATATAACTGTTTTTTTTTATATAACTTGAAAGAATCAAACAGCTGCGCGCAAAATACTTAACAGCTACAACAGCTGCATAAATTGATGCCCTCATAAAAATCCACTTGAATAATTCATTACAAAAGCTTCTTATTCTTCAGCGGGTTTTAAGCATCCCACTTCTTAAAGACTGCGTTCCCTTTTAAAGCATTTGTAACAAAATATTAATTTTCTAGCTACATTTTACGTGAGATCCATACTAAACAAATATTTATTCTTCTATTTTTTAAACTGATATGATATAAGTAATTTACATTCCATTTTCTTTGTTTGATTTTTAGCACAAATTCTTTTACTCTCGCCATAAGCCCCAGTATAAATTTCATTTTAAGCAGGCCAATTTATTTTAGTCAATGTGAAATATTTAATAGAAGGTAAAAAACATAAGGAGCATGTGAATGGAATGCATACATGCGCAAAGGACGTAGTAGCTTCACTTATATTCATCTAATGTAAAAAAAAGCTTCAACTTATAAGATAAAAGGAATAGAAATTAATTATTTGCTTAAAATTTTCAATACAATAAAAGAAGATAATTCTGACAAAAGATTAAAAGAGAGAGAGAGCGAAAATAAATAAATATTAATAACATTTTTGTAGAATGAACGAATTTACGTAGTAGGTATACTTTACAATGGTATTACTCATATTCAAATTGTCTTAGTCGAAGAAACATCATTGATTTTTTTATATTTCCTTCATGATGGTGACATTCTCTGAAGAGGCTGTTACAGGGTTTATAATTATTTTCCGAATTCTCTATTTCAAAACGGAAATCTCATTTTTTTTTCTTGCTAAAAGATTAAAACCTATATTTTGACCGATTTATTAGCGATTCCTCGTTAAAAGGATTGGACCTTGAATTTTTTGACAGATATACCAACGACTCTCAGTAAAAAGAATATCTAAAAGCTGACACTTACATTACTGATCAATTGAAACTTTTCCTTAAAACACTTACGTAATTACTAAAAATAACAACTATTTCCCTTCACTTGAACACGTAATTGTGTGTTTTTCTCTTTATATTTTTGCTTATTTCAATATAGGAAAGGGATAAATTTCCCTCCTGCTTGCCTGGAGCTTAAGCGGAGCAGATGCATAAATTATTTTTCCCGATACGAACTTGTACCGAAAGATGACATTAATGGACGCTCTCTCTCCCTATGTTTAAATTGCGTAAGTAAATTCTTCGTTTGCTACTCGATTTTTCTTTTGGCGCGACATCATGAAACAAAGGTGAATGCATTACGTACTATATGTAAGATAGAGTATCCCAAAAATAGCGCCAAATTCTACACAACCAGATTCTTCGCTGTGAATACATAAAGAATGCTTAAAGAGCTGTACCTGTACGATTTATAGTGAACGAGAAAAATACGGTAATTGAAAATGCATGGTGATGAAGGATGTTTCATTATGAGGTTCTGGCGCATTTCTGTGCTCCTGCTGGATATGGCATACTCCGGTTGCTGGAGCAGATATGAGGGGTCCAGTTCTATTGCTGCCACTATTTCCAGATCTCATACAATTGGATTTTTTCCCCTGTGGGAATTTTTAAGGAATTGGTATATCGAGACGTTGTGACTACACAAACGGATTTAGCTGCTTGTACTTCGATGGACACCTCGCTGCTCCAACATGTGCATTCATTTATTCCATGGCATGTTAACCCTACCTCGATATGCACGGAGGAGTGTTAATATTTGTTGATGTGTCTAATACGCGGCTGTAACGTCATACTACGTTTTTAGTATTCTTCTCGTAAACTATAAGATCGTACGGTTACAGTTCTTTGGGCATTTTTTATGTACTTCCAACTAAGCATCTGACAATGCAGAGTTTAGGCACCATTTTTGGATACCTGTATATGAAGAAAGAATAAGCTATATCAGGGGTCGGCAAATTATGACACCCATGCCACATGTGGTACGCGATGCAATTCTCAGTGGCACTCCGCACTACTCTACAAATTTGTCAATTTTTGAGTGGATGGTAGTTGATAAATTTGTAATGGACCTTATTTGACAAAGATCTTCAAAATTATGGACATTTACGGAACTACGAAAAAATCTGAAAGATAACTAAAGTTAAATTTACAGGTGTTTTGTAAATTATTGAATGCAATTGCTGGAGAGATTTTATTGTTTGAAGAGAGAAAATTAATTGCATGTACTCTGCATCCCGTTTTTTGTCCTACATATCAAAGTAAAAAATCTTTCCTCATATGAAAAATATTTCGAGGCCACAAAGAAATTTGTAAAGAAATAAAAGTGCTAAGAATCTTGTCAAATGGAAAGTCACACACAGTTGCGATATGAAAGTGTATGTGTGTAAAATAGTGCAAGCACTAGGTTCGCCTTAAAATTTGTATTTATCTTTTTATTTAACTGTAATGAAAAGAAATACTTATATATTTTACGTTGTCTATTTCTTGTTACCATGTTTTTATTAACTTCTTGTCTGCCCGGGAGGAATTTTGTAATTGATTTCAAACTAACTTCCCGATGAGCTAGAGACTTGAAATTTGGACCATAGCTCAGAAGCTGATGACAATGCATGAAAATATAAAAAAAAAAGAAGTTCTAGTCTTGAACCCGGGCCCCCGAAGAGGCTTCTATGTCTGTCCGGGTGGAATTTTGTAATTGATTTTAAACTAACTTCCCGATAAGCTAGAGACTTGAAATTTGGACCATAGCTCAGAAGTGGATGACAATGCATGAAAATTGTTATAAAAACATGGTACATAAAAAAATTTTATTAAGAAAACTATTTTAATAAATATTTTAAGAAATACATATGTACAATTTGATTTTTTTTTTTTGTGACAAAATAGTTATATTTCATGTTGTTTATTTTAACGTTAAGAAATATCTTTAAATTATGCAAAATTAATATATAGTAAAACTGTAAATATCTATATTATTGACCTCTATTCTCTAACTGCATGCATTGTAGCGGGAATCGAATTGTACTCCGAATCCTATTGGTGGATTGGTTTGGCACGCCAAACCTAAAAGGCTGAAGACCCCTGAGCTATATTATATTTAAGGAAAGTTCAGCTAAAAGCTGTGTGAGCCAATGACAAAAGAGATATTTCTTATATCAGTAAGAAGTGTCATCATATCAAAAATAATTAGGAATTGTAGCGGTCACATTCTCAGGTTGTCATGGCAACAATCCCAAATATTGTTTTGTGAATCCGAATTAATCCACACTTGCTGTTTTGAAAAAAAAAAATATTATAATATTTTTGTAGGATTAAAAAGAGAATTGGGAATTTAAAAATTAAATGTTTTTATCTGCGTCGTGGTATAATTCACTATTTTTTATAAACTTCGCACTGAATCAAAATTTCTAACTTTAGAATAATCGCGAAGAATTACCATTGAAGGAAGATTTTGTGTGAAAGTAAAAATATTTTTACTGACATTTTCAAATTAAAACAGAGAATGTAGGTCATAGAAATGGATTTTAAAGGGTAACCATCAGGAAAAAGGCTGCAAAACTCATTTTCCTTTCTTTAAATATGAACTCCATGCTAGGCCGGCACCTCAGAAGATATATAATGTCCCGCGTCTGAGAATTCCAGCTGCATCAAACCATTAGGAACACCATCTGGCAAGAAAAATAACAATGTTTGATTACTGATGAGGAAGTTTTATTCGACCTTGGATTTATGTCAAGGTCAATAAATTCGGCAGTCAGCCGTATTAGCGATTGCAATCAACACTTTTCATTTTCTTATTGTTTTGAGTTTTGGACGAAACACTGAAATAAGAATTTTTATGGGGGGTTTTTACTGTGTAATCAACTATTTATTAATTTTTTTCTGGCACATATTTCCTCGTCCTTTCTACTATATATTTGTACGGTCTGTCTTGAAGAACGCTATCTCTTCTTCATCTTTACTAAGGTGACCAGTTTTTATGCAATGAAAAAGAGGACAAAAAATGTAAAGAAAAATTACAACGAAAATATTTGAAACATTTTATTAAGTCAAACAAAAATACACTAAACGCTTAGATCCCTTTTAATTGTTTACTTAAACGAGCATTTTTCCATCAAATGATTTTTTTTTTTTTTGTCAATATAACATTTTTCTAATAAATTTGAAATTTCGGAGCAAGAAATATCCTTCATATTGAATTTTATGGTAAGTACTACAATTAAAGTATCAACATTCAATCTCTTCATTTCTCACTTGTCCAAAAACCATTACCAATTGAAAAAACTCTTCCAACTGCTGCATTAGTTCCTGGGCAGCACAACATAAATCTAACAAGAATAACTAAATTTTCATATAGTGTGTTTATTTTTGAAATGGTTAAATATTTCCACTCATCTTTTATCAATTTCAACATGCTGACTTTTCTATTGTTCTTATTTATCAGAATTTAAGTATACATTCAGTGTGTTCTAATTTCTTCTAACAGACGCGTAAAAGTTCGGCCTGGCATTTCTGAATAGTGATTAACAAATTAGTTTTAAAATATGAATAGGAGGACAAATCGGAGGATACTTTTCGAGGAAGGACAGAACCTATAAAGGTAAGACTGTCCTCCCTAAAGGAGGACGATTGGTTTCAATTCTAAAATATGTGTTTTCACCAGTACTTTGCTTTAGCCACTTAATGATTGCAATTAACGAACTTTTGCTATCGAATCAGCAAGCAGAAAAGATTCACAAAGATTGGAATTGATTCACCTGTAAATTAATTTCAACAATGCAAATTCTGCATAAAATATAGCTTTCTGCATGCTTTTAACTGTTCAGCTTTCCTGTGAATAAAAAAATTATTGGTCATCATATACGATTAACAAATCATATAACTCACTAAGGAATGTATTTCAACAGCTAGAAAAGTTTAAACAGCTTTTTTTTTAAACTCTACATGATTCGAAAGTTTCCTCATATTTGCATGACGCTTGCTTTTGCTCTCTTTAGAGTTCAACGTTCTTTGGCAATTTTTTATTATTGGAACATTTTGATTTATGGTGATAAGGTAAAATGTGTGTTTAAACTGATGAAAGAAGTTTTGTTGCATTTTTTATCTCGATTTATTAGCGGTGTATATATAAAGACACTTTTGTTTAATATTAAAGACTTACTATTCTGAAAAAAGAAAAATGCTGCAGTGTAAATATCTTCAAATTTTGTTGAATTGCCCATTTATTTGTCAATCAATCCTTTTTCTTATATAATGTTGTTCATTCATATTTTAACTTTGCATGGCAATTTGAAAAATTTTTTATTCCTGATATTTTTTTTTTTTTTTGGGTAGATTTGTAGAAACATTTACGTATACTTGTGAACTTGTGATGTTTTTCTCACAATATGTAGGTAGCCAACTGAATATATCCTTCTATATTGAGCAATGACTTGATTAAATAGGTTCATCGTTTAAAAGATAAAACTGTTTGAAATTTCTGTCTCTTTTCGATTTCAAATTTTTAAAAATAATTTTAAAATCTGAAACTATATTTTATTATGCTTCCAAATTACAAAATATCTTGTATAACTGACTGTAATTGAATAAATCCAGAAAACTCAAACAAAACCTTTAATTTAATTTTCTTACACGAATTCCTGAAAATATTATAGAATATTTTAAGTATAAAAAACCTCAAATGAAATCATTAAAATGAATATTGAAGAATTTTAAAAATCAGAGGAAGAGGTAGAGAGAAAATATGACTTACAACTCGCAAATGTTTTGTGTGAATTGTCTAGTTTTGTTTATTCCTTGCACACATATATAAACATACATATTTAGCAAGAATTAACCGAAATATTTTAGGAAATCAGTTGTAAATTGAAAATAAAACTAAATTTTGATTGTGTTAAAAGTGTGATGTATTACATGGGACAAATGTATTCTGATACTAAACTAAATCAAGTCGTATAATTAAAAAAAAATTCAAGAAATCATCTTCAAAACAAAAATAGAACGTTTCAAAATACGTCACGATATACCTAGTAATGAATCACTAAACTCCTCTGACACTAATCATCAAATCATAAATAATTAGTTTGATTCTTTACAATATAATAACAGGTGTGAAAATAAAACAAAATATTCATGAAGATAATTATTTTTATCAAAAATACACGCATACACAAATCAAATATAATTTAAGTTTTCAAAAAATTTAGAGAATTTTAAAATTTTTATGCCTAACTATAAATGCAGTTTTCTTTTTATATTTTCCTTCCTTCTTTTTTTTTTAATTCAAAGCCGATTTTTCTTTAAAACGGTCCCCTAATATAGATTCCAAATTTTGTAACTATGGATTCGAAATTAGAAAGCCTCATAACATGCCATACAATTCCATAATCATAAAGAGAAATATATTTAGAACATTTTATTTTCACTTGTGAAAACAAATTGATTAATATAAACTGTGATTGTAAAAAATTCTTGTAACGTAAATTTTTTCATCTTATTGATTTCGTCATAAAGTAGATTCAAAGTCAACCAATGATTTTTTCATTAGCCTTTTTCGAGGATGCAAAAGTGGATTCATTTTATTAAATTCAATACCACGCCCTGAAACTCAAAATAGAAACTTAAGAGTTATAGCGCAGAAGTAACTTTTTTTCCTTATTTTTGAAGCATACGAATGACTTTATGTTCTGCGGATATGTCCGAACAACTGAAGAAAAAGGTTTAGCTACATTAGAACGTTTTCAAATAGTTATTTCCATTTTTGAAAAGAAAAAAAAAACATACGAACAGCAGAAAAAGTAGCAACACTTCCAAAATGTTCGAAGTTATTCCGTCTTCAAGGTCAGAACAATTCAGTATCAATGACTTATTATAGCAAACGATTTTTATTTCTTTTTAATCGAATTCTTTTTTTTTATATATATAAGAGCTCTGTTTTTGAATGAATATTCATTTAAAAATGTTGCTGCTGCCGAAATGAAAATATTTAATCATCAATAAAAAAGGAAAATATTTAATTTATTCCAAATGAAACGAAAACATACTCAGTGCCGGTTTATCCATTGGGCGCTTGGGGCGGGCTCCCAGGAGCCCTGGGCCCGGAAGGGACTTCAGGGGCCCGGACAAGTTGGACTTAACCAGATTTTCTGGTTATAAATTTTGATCCGCCAATGCCAAGGGGGCCCGTAGGTCTCTGCGCCCAGGGCCCGAAATGAGCTTAAACCGGCACTGAACATACTCATTATTTTCTGCTTTCAGATGATGATACTCTTAAAGCAACTCTAGTTGTATCACACAAATCTCTTTTCTATTTATCTAACGTAATTCCAATTCCCAAAAAAAGTAATTTACAAAGTTCTGAATGGTTTTAACTTTTTACAGGATACTTTTAATAGCAGTTTTTTTTTTTTCAAAGCTTTCGTAATGAAAACACAAAGTGTTTCGTCAGAATAACGCTTTCACATGGGAAAAGGGCTTTTTTTCAAAAAAAGTTATACTTTTTTTACTATCATTTTGCTAAATAAAAACAACCAAATAAATTTGAATTTATTTTTGATGCCATAGAAGGGATATCTAAACGAGAAACAATTCATACATAATGAATTTAAGATACTTTTAACATCTTTTTACAAAATTATTAACATCTATTTTTGTACCTGTCTCAAGAAAAAAAATTTGTGTCCACAAAAAAAATACTGTCCGGGAAAAAAATATATTGAATTTCTCATTTTACAAGTACTTAAACAAAAGACCTTTGTTAATTTTAAAAAAAGTGCGATGTGGTTCAAGTCCATCGCCTATGCGGAACGTGTGAACTTTGTGAACGGTAGACACGAACATACCTAAGAAAATGACAACAAAACAAATTAAATTTGAAAGATCTGATATTAGAATTAAATTCTAATATTTTGATTCTAAAATAAACTGTGGGAAGTTTTTCCTCAGAATTTATGACAATTTAGTTTTCGTATTCATATTTTACCCTTTTTTATTTTTCTTAATATAAGTATAATACAATACCACCTTTATCATATTTAAATAAAACAATGCAAAATTATTTCTTTACGATTTTTGTCATTATCACAAGATTAAGAGCATAAAAAAATATTTAAAAATTCATGATGAAAAGCAAAAAAAGAAGTCCCATAAAGCTTAAATGAAAAATCACATTTAACTTTTTTTTTAATATATTAGAAGGTTTCATATCGTCTGATTCTAAGAAAAATAATTCATTGAATCGAATTACAAAAAAATATTCTCAGTGCAAATTTGAGTTTTAAAAGAATAGTAATTATCCAAAGTCGATTTATTAGAATATCCTGAGTATGATGTCGAATGCATTCGAAATTATTTTTCGTAGAAATATTTTAAATAAAGTTTACGTCTTCATAATGATAAACAAAAATGATAAGCAAATGTCATGTGTCGCAATTAAAATTTGTTATTCTCTCTTCTTCCAGAAATATTTATTTTATTTGTAGGTGAGTATTATTTTTATGAAAAGCTGTGATTGTATAATTTAAAATTCTTCTGAAGAAAACTTATGAAATAATTCTGTTTTCTTTTCGTTTCTTTGTTGTCTATATTTCTTAGTAAAACCAAACAGAAAATTCTAAAAAGTGAAAATGATCTCTATTTCCAGAAACTGTTTATGTAATTTAATCCATTAAATTTTTAAAAAATTATTCTGGGATTGTTCTTTACACACGAATACATATATGTACTTCAGATATTTTCTTACAGATAATTTGTGTACTTCTTTTTTTTGTTTTTTTTTTTTTTTGTTTAAAGAAAGCGAGAACGTTTTCTCCTGTTTTCTAAATTATCGTCTGTCAACTTCTGAATAAGCATTCATAAAAATATAAACTATAATTTCACAGCTAATTAAAATTATATGATATATTATCTACAATTTAATGAAAACATTGAGAAATTTATGTACTGTTTATGCTTGAAATATAAAAGTTATAATTTATAAACAGAAATAGTAATTTTTTTTCCAATAATAAAATCAAATTGTGAGAATTATTACGAACAACTCAAATAAGCGAAACTCGAAATTAAAGTCTCTACCTCGTAATTTTCCTAAAAAAGTAGAATGATTCAAAAAAATTCGTAACGTGAAAAACAGAACTGTTTTGCTATTATTTCTGTGAATATTAATGTTGAGTTCATAATGATAAATTCTAAAAATAATAATGTATATACTTAGAAATTAACTAATTTACAGACTGATGAACTTGAATGAATTTGATTCTGAGCATAAATTTCATAATGATATTTGATTTCTCAAGAAAGATTGTAACTTGAAAAATAGAACTTAAATAATTTTTACATTTTTAAGAGAGAAACGAACTTATATAACAAAACTGAAAAATATAGACACTTGAAAAAATTTTAACATCGAATTCTGAGGGCACAGTTTTTAAACGTTTTATCATACTTTTTTATATTTAATAGATTATTATTCAGAAATTCAGAATTATATATATCATTATCCGAAAAAAATTCAGGAAGCCCTTCATTTAGGGAAAAAAAGTGAGATAGAACTAATTAAATTTTCGAAATGAGAATTTTAATTTAAGGGGGGGGGGTGTATTTTTGGTATGTAATACACCTCAACTATTAATGGATTTATAAAATATTAGAACCGAAAAAAACCCGCAAAATCCCCCTTCCTAATTAGTTACAGCTTTATTTTAAATTACTTTTTTAGTTAACAATAATAAGATTCACAATTAATTACAAATTACAATTATTGTTCAATTCTTAAAAGGATTAACAACTTATGATTGCTTAAACTATAAGCTTAAAGAAAATTAAAGCTTTACCTTTCATTCAATTTTCTATAAAATGTTCTTTAAATAATCAGTTATTTAAAAAAGTAATGATAACTTTCTAAAACTTTAAAGAAATTCTGATTTTTCAGCAGAAAAAATTAAGCACTGATAATTTTGAAAACAAAATAAAGAGAATTTGCAATTATGGCAAAATAATAGTTGTAGACGAATGTAATCATTTAGTTTCATCCAAATTAATATGTTATTTATATATGAAAACATATAGGTATCTTTTGATATTAATACCTTAAAATTACTAAGGGAATAGAAGATATTATTTTAAATTTTTGAACTGACCTATGGTTCAAGTTTTTATAAGATATTCATTCATTCTTATTTTGTGTGAGTTATATTTATGTTATTGAATTTAACTTAGAAATTGTGTAAACTTTTCAAACCCATTATATTTTTGACGAAATGTAGAACTTGTATTATTTTTAACTATTCACATAAAGCTTTATTATAAGTAAACAAATTCTGAACTTAGCGGCATTAAATATATGTATTACTATTGGTACATCCATTCTTCGCACGGGGGAATTGAAAAATTATACAATACAGATTGAAGAATAAAGAAATTTTTTTAATGAGTTAATTCTACGTAAATTGCAGATTAAACAAAAAAGAAAAGCTTTTTGCATATCTCAACTGAGCAAAAATACCATATTTGTTAAATTTTAAGTCTGTAAATTTAATATCTGATAAAAAAAAGATTTTTTTTTATTTATAACGCCCCGTAACTCTCTTGTGGGTCGATTTTTGAAAAAACACCTTCCTAAGCTGATCTCTATTCAGCAAAAGTAACACATTGTTACAAATTTTGTGTAATGAATGTTTAAAGTAGAGTAAATAATTTATATATGGATGTCTAATACGTTAATATTATTTTCTACTGAATTTATTTTATATTAAAATGATAATATTCGCAAGCAACGCCGTTCCTTACTTTATAATGGCGTTTCTATAGAAACAGAGAAAGGCTGGCGATAGAGCCAGATTGGCATCATTTTGGCGATTATGTTGGCAACTTGGCGATTTATTGAACAGTGTAGAAGTTGATATGCTGTAGCGCCACCTGATGGGGAGCTGAAACAAAGAGGATAGCACAAAAACTTTCTCCACAAAAAAATACATATACATGCCAATTTTCATAGTGATCGGTTGAACGGTATTAGAATGAAAAAAAGCAAGGTCATACATACAAACATCCATTTATATACATTTAGCTATTATTTTTTTTTATTTTTATCAAAGCTAAGTTGAGTTCTTAAAAAAAAACGTGAAGCCAATATATTTTACAATGTTTTCTCAGAAAATATCGGACCACAATTTTGAATGAGTAAACAAATAAAGCTAAGGCGACGCGGTTCGGTGCACACAGGAAAACGATTTAATGGGCATTCGTGAATATTTTCCTGTCTACAAAAGTTATCAATTGCCGCTGATGAGCGAAAAAGTGTAAATGAGTGCCTTTGGATTTTCGTTTTTGATAACATGACGGAAAACTTTGAGCAATACTACTAGATAAGACTTCGAGTAAAATTGGTAAAGATTCAGAGGATTCAACAGACTTTTAAGGATGAAGCAATAACTATACTGTTAAAAAGGCAACCACTTCAAAGGTGGCTGCGCGTCAGTGGAGAGTGAAACACGCCCTGGCGGACCCTCGAAATCCTCCAGAGATCGTCATTGACAGATGAAGAGAGCATTATCACTCTTTTATTTCATTTTAATTGAGGATTTATGCTTCAGGAAAATATTAGGCGAGAATATTCTTAAGCAACCCATCTTCTCTGCCCAAGACACCTATTATTCGTCAGACTCCCTACTTACTCGATAAAGCAGCACATGTAACTTTTGCCTTTACCCCTATTTTAAATTACCCCCAAAAGGGATCAGATTTTAACCCAGAGAAGTTATCATGACGGACCAGCTGCTTGTCATCTCAAAAAAAGGCATTTCAGCTGCGGTAGATCCGTTACGAGAAGTGTATGAGCATGTAGGGGGGATGAAGATGTTAGCTTAAGATTGTTGTATCTGAATTTGACTATTTTGTATGTTATAAAAGTGGAATATTTCCTTACACCCCTCATAAAATACTCACATCTTAAAAGATTTTTTTTTAAAATCGGAGATATAAAATTTTAAAGCCTTTTGCATGTTTAATATTTCATACAAAGATAGTTTATAGTATCAAATATGGATGTATGCAATATGCAGTCGACTCTCGATCATTCGAAATTGAAGGGACCAATGAAAAACTTCGAATAATCGAGAGGGTTGGGAAAAACTCCCAAAAAGCACGCAAAGAAAATTTTCTAACATATTTAAATTTGAAACAATGTAATAAAGAAATAATTATACATACGAATAAAATTATTAAAAATTTTTTTAATTTAAAAATTGGAATCTAAAATCAACACACAAGGCGTATTCACATTCAGCTACGGGGTATATATACTTAATAGTATATAAATAGTAACCGCCCTTCTCACACACCTAATCAGTCCACCAAAATACACTGTCTCCAATACCTTTGAGTTTTCAAGGTACGGCCTAGTGCGGCCCATGCCAACACCTCCTAGATATAGGAAGTGTTACCCATGCCCTATTTGGTGCCACATGCTATAAGTCACTCAAATGAGCCATAAATCGTCATGTCCGTCCGACGCAAAATACGCAATCCTACGCGCATCTCTTCTTCACAATAGCAGACAATCTTTTCTGAACACATTTGTAGCAAGGCCACATGTTAAATGAAATACTATATAAAAGGCTGACAACACGTGTGGTCAGTCTATTGTCCACTTGAAAAAAGAAAACAGGTAAAGTGTCTCTTCGCTTGAGGAACCAGGAAACACAAAGAAGGGGTAGCACACAGATGGTCATCAAATGAGCTACGTTACAGAGGAGATATTCAGAGACAATACAACACAAAACATGTAAGCTCCAACCTGTTTGATACAGAACTCTACATGGTAGTGAGTGTTCGAATTGTCGAGAATCTTATAAGATCACTTCGAATTATCGCGTGTTGTAGTCTGGCTAGCCACAGATTTTACTTCGAAATATTGAGTGTACCAAACGTATTATTTAGTTCGAAATATCGAGAGTTTTTCTAGGGGCCGAGCATATACTTCGAACTCGCGAGAGGTTCGTATTATCGAAAGTTTGAATTAGAGAGAGTGGACTGTATAAGCAGACAATCCTTATAATATTGCAATATAATATTTAATATAGTGCGTGAAATTTCATGAATTTCTCACCATATAAGAAAAAAAGGGACTCGCGCTATTTCCGGAACTATTAGATCAATATACTTAAAATTTAATGAGCATGTTTCTTTGGTTGAGTAGAGATCCGCTAACAACGTATTTATGGAAATCGTCTCTCTAGGGAGGTTGCGAGGGTTTAAGGGGGTGTTATAGATAAAATTTCCCATTTTTGAACTATTAGACCTAGAGACTTGAAATTTGGCAGACATATTTCTGTTGTTGAATATTTCAGTCCCCTCAGCTTCGTGTTAAACTATTTTTACCACATTTTTATAAACTTCGATAAATGAGCTAGTGAAAATTTCAGAATATGAATTGAAAGAAACAGAGTAGAGTAAAATCACTTTGAAAATGAAATAACTAATGATAAAAATGAGTGTTACACATTTCCTTTACTTAATTTTACAGAATTTTTTTTATATTTTTCTCTAGTTCCTATTTACATATATATAGAATAGCTGTTATCAATAAAAAGTTCAAACAAACATTTGTATGTGAATTTTATTTTAATTTACCGTAACGTTATAGTAAAATATGAATTTTTCAAAAATCCTAATTCAGACCCTCTGGAGAAATCTTTGCTTTATATAATAAAAATATTATTATTATAGAAGCATTTTCATCCAAGAAGAATGTTTGGAAAATAGGTAAAATTCAAAGTTCATTTTTGGCCAAAAAACATTACATTTAAATAATTTTTTGTTCTAATAATATTCTTAAAACAATTTTATACATGTATTCTAATCCAAGTGGTACTAATTATCATGAAAATTATCCATTTATAAACTTTTTTTAAATCACGGTTCCGAACGCAGTTGGATACCTTAAATGAATAAGTGTTTATTAGCGTCGCACTTATATAAAGCAACACGAGAGCTATTGGTGACAGATCTCGCAATTTTCAATCACCGTCAAGTGACGAGAACGACAACTGAATTGGCACTATCCAAAATTCCATTTCACTACAACAGGAAGACTTTGAGCCACGGCAGATTTAAGGTACTTTGGCGCCTCTACACGTTGGGTCTTTAGTGGCACCAGGACTCGAACTCGTGACTTGATAACGTCATCCACAAGTTCGTGACCATTACCACTCGGGTACCTCTACCACAAAAACGCCCTGAAATTGTTCTAAAATGTATAAACACTCCCTTTAGTTGCTAACAGTGTTAACTTGACCTCATCAAGAATATGTTAAATACTAAGCATATGAGTAAAAGTTATTGCTTAATAGAAATTTAAGCTAAATAAATTATAGTTTAAAAAAAGTAAAAAACACCCTTTTTATAGTTAATCGAACTAAGTTGTAACTTAAGCTTTTAGTCGCAAAATCAGGAATTAGTCACCAAACCTGGAAATGGGATCTGAAACTAGTCGCCAGATGCGCGGGACGGGATCTTAACCCGGCATCACTCGCGTGAAAAAAACGACCTAAAGTTCTCGCGCAGGGTGTGTCATACCCAAGGGTATTTACATTGTGTTTTTAACGTAAAATTTGTATGCAAAGGTTAAAAAGGAAGAAAAGTAGGGAATACACAGCATGTTTATTACATTTTTCTCACGTAAATTTAGTTTTTCTGTTCTTTTTATAAGAGCATTCAGTGCATTGTTTATACACTCCTTTAACCGCGTCGTGAGTGAATGCGTTGTTTTCACTGGATCTTAATTTTTTTTAATCTGTATCTTTTTTAAACTAAACATAGGAGTAAACTTTATTCCTTAAATTTAAAAATTTTGGAATTTCTTTTTTATTTTCTCTTATTTTGTTCCAGCAATAGTTTTTTTTTTCTCAAAAGTTCATCTGAAAGTGGATAACGTGTGTACCAGTTATCTCCTTTAAAATTACGTTCTTCCCAATTGCTTTTGTGTCTCTACATATAAAACATTTATTTTCAGCAGTGTCTCCCTTTTCTAAATCTGGATCGATTTCAGTGGAGGAATCATATTTACTTTTATATTCTTCATTTGATTTTTCCTCATCATAACCACGAAGATAATTTCTTCATCATAACTTCAACAACATAGCATAGCATAAGGAACATTTAAAACGTACTCATGCAATCAGAACTGTAACGGTAATTCACGCGCAAAATATGACATACCCGAAGAGGTGATATCCAAAGATATATATTTAGAATTCGCCAACAAGCTAAGGCCTCTCAAAGGAGATGACCTTAAAGTCAGCTACACGAGAAACTATCCATTTTCCAAAAAAGGCTTAGAACGAGCGTTGAAAAAAGTTAGACGGTGGGGATGCCACACCCTGCGCGAGTAGTTCCGGCTTAAAATGGGAAATCGGGAATCCGGAGGATTGTAATCAGAAAAATGGAACAAAATTATTGTATTGTCATTGGTCCTGGACAAGTGAGCAAAATTTCAAATTAATCCGACCTTTAAAAGTGGGTAAAAGTCGAGCTCAAAGATTCCGTTACATACAAGTAAATCTTATAAAAGGGTGTTAAAAAAAATTTTTTTTAATATTATAAGAGATAAAAAAAAGGAAAAATTTTTTTAATATAAAAAGAAATAGTTAAAATCATAAAAACTATTTATGTCATCACGCTAGTTTAACAAAAACTTCCTTTAATCAGCCTCTGATAAACTCCCAGAAACAACATAATAGATTCTGTCAGTTATCAATGAACTGAAAATGGTAATAAATATCACTTCCTTTAGAAAATAAAATATTGTCAACTCAACCCCCCAACCACTGTCACAAGATATTTCGAAGATAATGGTCACACAATGTAATCATTCATCAAAATCGCGATGATGCGGTCTCACATTTAAATGTCAAAGCGCTGTTATAATGAGACATCGGAGTCGCTCAAACGTCATTGCGTTGTTACAGCGATACGTCACTGCATTGTCACAATCCGGAACCACAGAAACGGAAACTAGAAGGATATTCGACCATGTTGTGGCTTCTTAGCGTTCCCACGAGTGACATTCTGTGACATCACTGAGAATTAGAAAATTTTTGAGTGCGGGGACTTGGGGTGTTTTTGTAGTTTCAAGAGGAAAATATAAACTTGATCTTTTTTTTTATTCGCACATCAATTACTCGTGAGCGTTCTTGGGCTGGAATTAAAAAACACCTTAGTGTCAATAATTAATATAAGTTAATTTAAAATTAAATATTCAAGTAAAAATTAAATTACAAGAAGTTACTTTTCCTGTAAGTAAAAAGGATTTTTCTCTTCCGGATATATTACATAAAGAACAAATGTGGGGTAACAATTGGAAGAAAAGTAATTCGTTCTACTTGACAGCCAACAATGGTTCTTTTACCCGCCGCTTGGACTCGAGGAGGTTGCTATATGTGAAAAAGAAGCTACCCTGTTGATTTAGATTTGAAAATGAATCAAAATATGAAAAAATTTAAGTATATGAAATATGTTTTTTGAATTATTTATAATACACCTAGCAACGTTGGAAATTATTCTCTTTTTCAAAATATTATCGTCTGCTTTGATTTAATATTTTATAGAATTCTAATTTTTCTTTCTGTTTATTTTATTTACTGATATTTAATCGTTTGGTATTTTTAATTTTGTTGGAAAAGTAGGAATTTTTTTTATTATAAATCTCGATGCAAGAATTTTTCCGTTGAATGTAACAATTCGTGTTTTTGACACGTAATAGAAAAAGTTGTTGCAATTACTGAATAATTCAATTAAATCTAAAGTTGCAAAAAACAAAAACAAAAATCTTTGTTCTTACGTGGGAATATGTGTTCTTATTTGTTACGTCCTAGTTTAAATTAAAAAGTTTATTCTGCTTCGAATTCATTATTTGCATTATATTTCGAACACTGGACCAACGAAACAAAAACGACAAATCGGTCAAAAATAGTTAATGTAGGGTTCAATTGCTTATCAATTTCTTATGTAACCGGTAATTTAATCACGGTATTTTATTGTGATCATCAGAAAAAAAATTTGTGGAGAAGAGAAGACAAAATCTGGAAAAAACTGGAAAAAGAAGAAAATTTTTTTTAAATAAGACAAAATCTGGGAAACTTTATTTTTTGCAACGTTTTATTTATGATTCACTTTACTTTTCAAAATACCAAAGAAAATTGAAATAATAAAAGCTTAAAAAGATAAATATCAAAAGAAACAGGAGCAAACATTAATAGATCATTCACAAACAAAATTTATCCTTAATTTACATTAACTTAATTAAAATTTAAATCATTAATTTTTAATGAATTTAATTTTAACAACTTTATTACAAAGACTTCATTCAAGAAATTTTCTCTTACAAAAATCATTAATTACATGTTTTCAACACCATTATATGTTCAGGTTCTATCTGAAAAATACACGGTTCATCAGAGATCTAAAACACATCAAAGTTTAAAAGACAACTGCAAAATAGTAAAATGCATATCCCCATATTTAGAATATATTTCATATTAAATATCTTCTGAATAAAAAAAAGAATTTATATTTCCTTTTACTTTTCCTCTTCAAACGATTTCTAATAATAAATTAGGCATATGAAAGTTTTCAAAGCGGAGTGATAACTGCATTTTTCCTTGTTATGTTTTTTTGTTTGTTATTTCTAGTGCATCAAAAGGCAACGATGTACCGCACGCAGAGTTCCATCTGCCCTAGATCTATCTTTTTCACTTTCACAAATGAATTATGTATTTAGAAAAAGGTAAAAAATGTAAACGAAGTTTGCATTTTGTGATTTAAATCTAGTTTTATATATAATTCTTTACTCATAAATATTTAAAATATTTTATGAGAATTTTTTTCTATCCTAACCTTTTAATCATTATTTAAGGTATCCGACTATCCTAAAATTGTGAATTTTGTCAAAAATTTTAAAAAAATTTATGATTTTATTTTATAGGTCATCTTTTATTAGCTTTATAAAAATACCAAGATGATTATTTTCCGATCTCTAGAACAAAAACTACAAGCGTTCTAGTAAAATCAGATATTTATAATTTACTCGAAATGTGTTTTTTTTTAATAAAAAAAATGCTCAAACGGGGCCAGTGATTGCTCAAAAAGTTTTCAAAATAATGAATTGAAATTTCTTGTGTACGTTCTGTATAATAGTAGAAGTGTTTTAACCTTCAGATTTATCAATCACTGTTTTATTACAAAATTTACAGTCCCTTATGTGAATATAATCACTGTTTTTTTAGCACAATTTCATATAATAACTAAGATAAAGTGCTCTAGTTTTTGTAAAAATTAAAATATCTCTTATCTGGAAAGTCATTTCAAAAATGATTAACATAGCAACACATCAGAATTGAAAAATTGAAAATTTGTTCGTAAACTTTTGGTACAGAACGGGTCGCGTTTATGTTATTTTTTGCAAATTTTAACCCATTTTTTCCCATTTTAGTAATAATAATTTCGTTTTCTGTTCTTTATTTTAGCATATTTTTCTTACAATGTACTAAGCAAATTTAAAAACAACAAAAAATCCCCATACCACCATTTTTTTAAAAAAAAGTTGTCGCAAGTAGTCAGATACCAAGGATATGGTACAATTTATAAGAAAATCTTTCACAAAATTTTTGATTGTCTCCTATGTATATGTTTTATATAAAACAGTTTTTGTGTCTAAAATACTACAAAACTAACCATTTAATTTTTAAGGAAAAAGTTTAAAATGCTATTCCTCCTAAATAATTGGCATACACACCTCAAATTTGATTTACTAGCACTTTGAACTATGTATAACAAAAGTTGATATAGGTTTTTGGGTAACGTGATTGACATTCATAAATAATTCATAAGAATAATTATTGAAAAATCCTTGAAAAATGTATAAATTCTACCTTCAACTATGTTAAAAAAAGTTTTGCCAAATTCAAAAATGCATACCAATTTTCGTTATATGTATTAATAGCAAAAGTGAATAAAAATCTCAAAGTATATAGCACAATAGAAAAAAAAAGCCTTGGCATTTTAAAAAAAGATAAACTAATTATTTTTTCTTTCTGAGATAGGTTTGATTCTGAGTTTAAAGTTTCTATATTTGCCGTTAGGATGTGAATAAAAACAAACAAAAGTTAGTATAACTCTGGATTTTTTAACATAAAAGCTTTGAAATTTTTTAGATTATAGAAGGATATATTAAAAATAATTTAGGCTAAGAAATTTGATTTGATTTTTTGACCGATTTTTGTCAATTGAATCACATTGTGACCATTTAAAAAATTTAATTATAGTGCATATGACTTAGTAGCAAATATTTCGAACGCGAATCCAAAGGGGAAAAAATTCATTGATGAAATTCTTTAAATTTTGCTCCACAATTATTTCAAAGTTACGAAAAGTGAATAAACTGAAACATTTAAATCAATCCTTAACCTTAGTTAATCTCATTTAAATTATGTAAAGCAAAACAGCCCTTAAAACACTAAGAAGAGGGTGATGGGTAGATCTTTAATCGCTGTAATAAAAATGTTAAAAAACTTTAGTAATTAAATATGTGAAAAAATAACCTTTCTTAATAAGTGGCAACGTTAATCACTGCATTTTATTTCAACTCATTCTTATTTTCAAAAAGAAAAGAGAAATTTTCTTTGTAGTTAATAGTATTTCTTAAAAAAGTCCCTGAGATTTATTTAAACTCGTGTATTCGCGTAATTTACCTAAAAAAGAGAGGGTGTGTGTTATTTGTATAATTTACAACATTCATTTAAAAAAATAACTTCATTGTTCGTACTTTTGTGTTTTTATTTCAATAGTTTCTTAGTTGAAGGAATTAATTACTTAGTTTGTTATTGGTTATACCTTTTTCTCTGAAAAACTATATTAAGATTATTGTTAAACATAAGATCCATTGTTTTCTTTTTTAGCACTTTAACATCTTTTGAAAGAATTGTGCAAATTAGTTTCTGAGAACATATATTTCATAACAATTCCTTTTTAAGACAATAATTGTATTTGTGAATTTTTGCTCTAAAACTACACGACATTCAACGAATTATCATTTTTAAAACAGGCAAAGCTTACTTGGGGGAAAAAGAAAATTGTTCTAAGACAATCGCATTGTTATTTTATTTATAAAATTTAGTTAAAACTAAAAAACTATACATATATATGGCGATTTTTTATTTAAATCTGGTACTATTTAGACTCACCTGGAGCTCGATCTTACATCCACAATGGTACCAAATTTAGTATGGAGACTAATAATGATATGAAAAATAAGGTTCCAAGAAAAAAATTACTTAAAAAATCTAATTAAATAGGATATATATATAGGATATATATGGTTGTAGCTTACTAAACTTAGAGTCAGCACATAAGACACGGCTATAAAAGTAAAATCCAAATTTATGCTTCCATATGCGACAACCGCGCCAGCAATTTGGATTATAAACAAATTTAGATAGCTCCAAAGAATATTCTCATCTGAAGTGAGCCAACTCAAGTGAATATGTGACTCATATTACCAAAACACACATTATTGGTAAAGCTAAGTGGCGTAACTTACACTCCTACATTGCTGGGGGGCCCAAAACCTCACTGGCTTGAGGCCAGTCACATTTGAGCTTGAGGCCTGAAGCCTGACTTTGCAGGGGGCTTCTAATGTTCTCCGTTATACCGCTGGTAAAGCTGTATTATCGTAATCATTTACAACTCTTCCTGTGCTTAGAATCCGACAGAAGCTACGCAAGATAGGCCTTATCCAGTGGCGTAACGTACACCCCCACAAACTGCGCATCAAGGGGGGGGGCAACGCTTATGTTATGTTACGGTATTGCAATCCTTTGTAAGGTCTGGCTGGGGGCCTGACCTGACTTTGCAGAGGGGCCCTAATATTCTTCGTTACGCCACTGGTTTTATCGCTTAATGTCTTAAAACATATGATTAAGAAGACAATTCGCTTAGGCAGAGGACGTAAACCTGTATCAGAAGAGGCTATAATAGATGTTGCAACTTTAATCGTCGACGTATCACAGGAAACCATTGTAGGTACAAAAATCACAGACAGTGTAGAATATTCAGTGGCGTAACGGAGAACCATAGTAGGACTCCCCTGCAAAGTCAGGTTTCGCCTTAAATATTTTTTAAAAATTGGTTAAATACGTACTTGGCGTCTGTCAGGCTTTGGGCCTCCCATTATTCTGGGCCCCTCAATGATGCGGGAGAGTAAATTACGCCACGGGGAATATTCCTTGTAAAAAATACGTTCTGCTGTGCAAATAATGTGCAGAGAATACACGGTGCAATCTCTGAGAACGGCGATCGTGCTGAATGTGGTTGACTTCCTCTCAGGAGAATCGAAATACCCTTACCTGCGATTTATTGTAACTAATTTTTCCCCCACAGAATCCCACTTTCCATGTCATTCGTCTCTGTACCAAGTTTGGAGACATTTCTTTGGTTATATCGAGCTACAGATGGCTCTAAATATTGTCAGTTTGAAAAAAAAATTACCCTGTATATTCAAACGACTTCATGAAATACCCAGTGAGGCTGGTACATACAACCTCTGACAATAAAGATCTGTGAATGAAGTCAGAACCACCGATCTGGCAACACTGGCGAAACAAAACGCTGCACATGCATAGTGACCTGTGTTAACCATCTGCCCCTCTCCTCGCAGCTCAGTTGAGCGTCGTTTGTGTTCCATGTAAGACTTGTTTTACAAAGTGCTTGTTCAGTGCGTTGGTTCTTAACTGAGAACAGGAAAATGAAGGAACAAAAGATCAATTTAAAGTTTTGTTTTCATCTTGGCAAGACACCGAAAGAAACTTATGCGATGCTGGTACGTGTTTATGAAGATCAAGCACCTTCCATGAAGTGGCTCTCCCATTTTTCAGAAAGCCGGGAAAGTGTTTTTGACAAAACTCGTAGCGGAAAACCAGCGACCACCATCAGTGACGAAAACATTGAGGAAGTGAGGAAATTAACCACGAAGGATCGTCGATTAACTGTGTGCATGACAGCTAATGAACTGCAGATTAACCGTGAATCCGTGCTACAAATCGTTACCCAGTATTTAGGAATAAGAAAAACGTGAGGGATACGTAGGGTACGACCCTAGTAGGTACAACGAGGTTCATGGCTTTTTGTTCACGTCAATGCTCACCCTCACACGGCCAATATTGTTCCCAGGCAAAAAAAAAAGGGAATGTTACAAATTGAATATCCACCATACTCGCCAGATCTCGATCCTTCTTCCTATTCCACGACTCAAATTCGCTTTGAAAGGAAAGAGATTTGACGATATTCCTGACATCCAACGAAACATGACGAGGCTTTTGAACTCCATCCCATAAGAAGACCTCTTGCAAAGTTTCCAGAACATGTATAGCAGATCTCAGTGGTGCATAGTTATGGAAGATAACTATTTCAAAGGACAGTAAGGTAACTTTCGTTAATACTTCATCTACGTTAATGTTATAGGAATATTCACAGAATATTGTCAGAGGTTGTATATAAATAAAATATAAGCGATCTGTTAAACTTATTTTGCTTAAGGTATCCGACTGGTTGCGACAACTTTTTTTTTTTTTTAAAAGGAGATATGGGGATTTTTTGTTATTTTTAGATTTGCTTAGTGCATTTTAAGGAAAATGTGCTAAAATTAAGAAGAGAAAAAGAAATTATTATTACTAAAATGGGAAAAAATAGATAAAAATTGACAAAAAATAGCATAAACGCGGCCCATTCTGCACCAAAGTTTTATGAACAAATTTTCAATTTTTTCAATCTACTCTAATCTGTTGCTATATTATTCAATTTTGAAATGACCTTCAGGATTAGAGATATTTTCTTTTTACAAAAACTAGAGCACTTTATCTCGGTTACTATATGAAAATGCTTAAAAAGACAGTGATTATATTCACATAAGGGACTGTAAATTTTGTAATAAAACAGTGATTGATAAATCTGAAGGTTAAAACAATTCTACTATTATACAGAACTTACAGAAAAAACTTCAGTTAATTATGTTCAAAACTTTTTTAGCAATCGCTGACCCAGTTTGATTATTTTCAAAAAATCACATTTCGAGTAAAACGCGTTTTAATGCAGGACATCTTGCTTAAAGCAATGACATCTGCTTCAACTAAAACATTTTTAGTTTTTGTTCTAGAGAACGGAAAATAATAAACTTGATATTTTTATAAAGCTAATAAGATGGTCTATAAAATAAAACTATAAAAAAATTGTCAATTTTTGGCAAAATTCACAATTTTAGGATAGTCGGATACCTTAATATCGCAGCGCTAATCTACAACAGAATTGTTCCAAATATAAATTGCATTATTCATATCTTATGCAAATTTCCATATCTCTTTAAACATAATTAGATCTAAAATCTGCATTCGAACCTTATTTACTCAAAGCTGATAAAACACAGCCCTTTAATGGCTTTGAGGCAAAAGCGGCTATTTGGGGAAAACAAAGAGATGAGTTTTTCTGATGCGAGAAAACAAAGGCGATACGCTTGACTCAGAGCAGCAGCAACAACTAATGTTTGGTCACGAAAACGGACATAAATAGCGCGAGCTGCTTTTATCGGGAAAATAAGATCTAACTCAAGTAGAAGGGGGAAAAAAGGCGGGGGAATAAGTTTTCCTCAGAAAAAATTAAAGAGATTTATCGACGAAATGGCATAAAGTAATAAAACCAATCTAGTGTCGTCGTTTCTTAAAATATTTCCTGATAATATCGACTAAAAGCGTTTGGGGTCTTCAAAAGGGAAAAAAAGAGCGTTTTACGAGAGTCCTCTTCCTTGTTTTGAGAGAGGAGCCTCATAACTTCGCTAAATTTAGTGTTTAGTGAATACTTCCTGCGCTTTAAAAGAAATGGCAGTGATGTGTTTGTTATGCTAGAACCGATGAAATTGCTTTTAAATTTCATTCGATTCTTTGATTTTATGAAAAAGTTATTCGAAAAATAAATATTCTTAAATAAGTAATTCTTTGGGATTATTTATTCTTTTCTGTGACAGAGGTAGCCTAGTGGTCTTGGTCAGGGACGTCTTAAGGCATGGGCAAACTGGGCCAGGGCCCAGGGCCTCGGTCAGTATGGGGGCTTCGTCTCGTTTTAGACTCAGACTTAATAAGATCATGATTCGAATAATTTCAACGGTCAAATGTTATTTCCGGTAGTATTCTTCTAAAAACTGGGAATTTCAGACGATATGTCAACTGGCTATCTGTGATAATCGCCTAGGTCTACCATTTTATCAGTCAGTCAAAAGGCGGCAGTCTGTCGAGCCGGTTTGTGTGATTGCAAGTCATGCACATTTATTTGTTTCAGGTTATTGTTTGTACGAGTATTTGATAACGTATGCTATGTACTATCTACTTTTAAGGGTCATAGGTAAAGCTTACATTTGTGTAGGGACCCAGGACATACTTTTGCGTAGGGGCCCTGGTCTTGATCACGAGCTTGTGGCAAACGTTTCATGATTTCGAGCCATAGTACCACTAGTCCATATTGTTAAGGGGCTGGTGCTCGTTAAATACAGTGAAATAGTATAACGCGAAAACGCTTAAGGTATCCAACTATTTGCGACGACTTTTTTTAAAAAAATGGAGATATGGGATTTTTTTTTTTATGGTTTTTAGATTTGCTTATTACATTTTAAGAAAGATGTGCTAAAATTAAGAAGAGAAAAAGAATTTATTATAACTAAAATGGGAAAAAATGGGTAAACATCGACAAAAAATAACATAAATAGAGCCCATTCTGTACAAAATTTTATGAACAATTTTTCAATTTTGATGGGTTGCTATGGTATTCATTTTTGAAATGACCTTCAGTATAAGAGATACTTTAATTTTTACAAAAACTAGAGCACTTAATATTAGTTTTTATATGAAGTTGCTTAAGAATCAGTGATTATATTCATATAAGGGATTGTAAATTTCGTAATAAAGCAGTGGTTGATAAATCCTGAAGGTTAAAACACTTCTACTATCATACAGAACATACACAATAAATTTCAGTTAATTATTTTCAAAACTTTTTGAGCAATCGCTATCCCCGTTGAGCATTTTAAAAGAAACACCTTTCAAGTAAAACGCATTTTAAAGTATGGCATCTGCTTTTACTAAAACGCTTGTGGTTTTTGTTCTAGTGAACGGAAAATAATAAACTTTGTATTTTTAAAAGCTAATAAAATGGCTTATTAAATAAAATCATAAAAAAAATTGTCAATTTTTGGCAAAATTCACAATTTTAAGCTAGTCTAAGACAAAATATTCGTTAGCACGAAATAATACAGTGGTCTCGACAAACTACTATGCATTTTCATGCCTTTTTTTTCCTTAACAAGAAATCAAATTCCTAAACAAGAAACGATTTTCCTTTTGGAGAAGGAAGATATTGAAACTTAGCCCACACTTTATGAAATTTTTGAGAAAGTTTCTGTATTATTGGACTGTTCTACTGTATCATCGATAGAATCCGTTGCAGCAGATGATGACAATGTATACACACTCAATTTTATGTCAGACAAAGACATTATGTAGTTTGTTCATAGCTCAAAAGTAATAATGCAGCTGAAATGAATAATGCAGCTCCTGTTCCCACTTCGCCTGAAATGAGGAACGTCATGAAAAGTTGTTTATATAAACGCACTTTGCAATGGGAATGACAAAATGGACGACATCCAACAGTTTGATGCTAAAAAAGACAATGCAAAAACAAAAACAAAATAACAAAAAAATTAAAAAATGTTAGGTTTTTTTTTCCTTCTGAAAACTTTTAAAATTTAATATTAAATTTTTTAAAGTTTTTGTAAATGTTTTCTGTTTGATTAATTTTTATCAAAAACATGCATATATACATATATGTGTAAATAAAATGTATTCTAATAAACTTAATTTTTTTAATATATTTTTTTGCAAATATATCCTTTAACACGAAATTCTTTTCACACGAAAAAATATGTCAATCCCTTCACTTTCATGTTAAGCGATTTTCACTGCATATCGAGGCTCAATGTCCTCTCATTGACGCGGTATGGTAGCTTAGCTTGGAGAGGGGAATGCCTGCTGGGTGTCATTTACGTCTCTTGATCGAGGCTCAAAATTACGAGATTCGTTGCCAATATCCCTAGCATGGTTTTATAGTGCGCCATTGATAAACACTCACTTTATTCTTTTATGCTTCATTCGAATATCAAGTTACCCCAATGGTCTTGGTGATGATCTCATGACTGGAGTGTCATGAGTTCGAGTCCTAGGGCCACGGAAGGCCCATCGTATAGAGAGGCTGGTGCACGTTGAATCTATCGTGGTTCAAAGTCTTAACGTTGATCTTGATGTGGTAATTTGGAGAGCAGGTGCAACTCAGGTGTCGTACTCATCTCTTGGCCATGGTTCAAAGTTAAGAGGTCTGTTTCCAATAGCCCGTGTGTTGCTTAAAATTCCAATAGTAATAAACATTCGCTGACTTTGTAACGGGTGCTATTCAGGTTCTTCTACTATTCTTTAACTGTGATTTTAGTTTAAAAGCCGCTTTCCGTAGAGATGACTTGATTTTATGTATAAACGTAATTACAAATCCTGACGTTTGCGTATGTGAGGTTAATGGTTAATCGTGAAATCTAAGCATAAGAGAAGGTGAACTGCGACTGGGAGGTCGTGCGTCCTGAAATTAATATTCGTCGAAGAATCCCTCAGGAGTTGTGGAAGTCAATAATAATGGAGCTGACCGATCTAAAGGATCGTCACAAGGAGCTCCGACTGAAGTTAAGAGATTTTCAGAACTCTTAGATGTCAGATTAAGTGTTATGATTTCAGATGGCTCCCAAAGTTAATCTATAAAGTTGTATATTTTCATAAAGTGTTAAAGATAGAATAAACGTAACTGTGTTTTTAAGATCATCTTTTCTTCCCCGAACTCTATTTACCCGCAACCTTTTCGCCGCAACTTTATTCTTTCTGTTTTCATTTTAAATTTTTCTTGAGGTCGTGGTAGCTTTGTGGTCAAGGTAACGAACTCGTGGCTGACGTGTCATGAGTTCGAGCCCAATACCACAGAAGATCCACCATGTAGGGAAGCGATGCACGTTAAATCTGTCGAGAGCTCAAATGTCCTCCCGTTGGTGTGGTAGTTAGGAGAGAGGTACCAGCTCAGGAGTCGTGCTTGTGACCATGGTTCAAAATTACGAAGTCCGTCACCAAAAGCCTTCGTGTAGGGTGAACAGTGCGACGTTAATATTCACTCACTCATTCTAAATTTTTCTTTTTTTATATAAATCATGTCTTCAAGTAAAGAGTGTGAGTTTTTTCGTCGCACTGTAAAGCAACACGTGGGCCATTGGTGACGAACCTCGTAAGTTTGACCCTTGGTCAGGTGATAAGGACGACACCTGAGCTGACATCCCCTCTAACAAACAGCCACATCAAGACCAACGGGAGGACTTTGAGCGCGATAGATTTAACGTGCATCAGCAACCTCTACTCAGAGAGTCTTCAGAAGCACCAGGACTCGAACCTGCGACACACCGGTCCCAAATTCGTCACCACACCAGTGTCTCCGGTTGTCGAGTTGTCAAGGTCGCGAAATCCTGGATGGTACTTTTGAGCCGTGGTTCGAGTCCAAAACTACTGAAGAACCACTGTGTAGAAGGGCTGCTGTACGTTAAATCTGTTTGATTTATCCCGTTGATGTGATGTGGAAATTTGGAGCGTAGAATTCCAGCTCAAGTGTCATCCTTGCTCAGAATCAAAATTATGAGTCCCATCGTCAACAACCTTCGCGATGTTTTGGAATGTGTGACTCCAATAAAAAAAATCAAATTAGTTGGGGGAAAGAAGCACACTTTTCACATTACGGCACACTTTTGTACACACTTTGTATAAAGGCGTTATTTCCTCATCTTTTTTCATGTTTTTTCTTACATTGTAATTATTTTCCTACATATAAATACTTTTTAATGTTTCAAGAAGAATAGAAGTTTACGACTTGGGTGTTTTTCTCCGAACGATTTTCCTCTTAGAAAATAATTTAGATTTTAACATCGTTTGGCCACTTGCAGATGTGAAACAATCAACAAAATAACCATCAAGGCCCATTAATTCATACAATCTGTATAAGAGACAGTATTCGAAACATTCAAAAAAAACAAAAGATTAAAATCGCTTACATATGGCTTACAGAAAATGTAAACAATAATAATAAATAAATAAATAAAAAATATTTTTTTCAAAAGGACGTTTTTTTAAGAGATTAGCAGGTCCGCAAAGCTTTGCTTTAAAAAAAAGTTCCAAGAAATTCTCTATAAATCAAAACCTCATTTCTACATGGAAATAAATTTAATATAATTTTCTGCTGAATTATAACTTATTTCAATTTGTAATAAATATGAATGACAGAGAGAGAGAGAGGATAAGAAACACACACATGTGAAGAAATGTGCGAACTTAATAATATTTATAAAATGAAAAGATAACCAAAATTTGTGGAATACTTTAACTCTATTACGAAAAATTTATTTTTCTGAAATAATTATTTATTTATAGAAAATAAATGAGTTTAGCTCCTTCTCGTCAACCACCCAAATATAATTACTTTCATCCCATCATTACGAGTATATATACAATAGGCCTCTATTTAACGAATTTTTCTCTTTCCCGATTAAAATGAAGGCAAAAAGCCTTATTTAACGAATAATAAACCCCGGATTAACGAATTATTTCAACAACCAAAATTTTTTTTATTAGTTTGTGTTAGAAGAAATTGGATTTTTTTTTTTCAAATGGCATTGGTTTTTACCAGAACAGGAAAGAAAAAAAAAGATTTTCCGTGGATGGAACAAATTTTAACGGCCAAGGTTGCAGATGAGTCATAAGTGTAATCTATCGTACGAGTTTTGAACGGGACATGAAACTCCTTTCTTGCCTCATCTCATTCCCCAACGCAGGGGAATATTTTAAGATTTTAAAGATTTTGTTACGCGCGCGCGCGCGCGTGTGTGTGTGTGTGTGTGTGTGTGTGTGTGTGTTCGCAGTATTTTCTTCTCAGCAGAAAGTCGGGAAAAGAACTCTTTCAAGTCAGGAACTAAAAAGATTTTCACATCTCTATCAGTCAGTATTTTAAAATTTCCAGTTAACTGGTGCGTAATAATTCATTAATAGTATCTTTAGCTGTTGAATAAAAAGTGCAAAATTTATAACTATGGATATTTTTTGTGCAGTTGCTTGTTATAGAAATTCCCAAAGGTACATGCAAAAAATTTCTATTTTGTTCGGTCCCGATGAATTTGTTAAATTGGGGTCCGACTGTATTACAATTCTCCAATATTTTCATCACATTTAAAAATCTTTACTTTCTCATCTGAACTAATTTTCTTTTCTTTTAATATCCCTTTACAGTTTTAATTTTACATGTTTTTTTTTGGTTGAACATACTTGCATTTGGAATTTTCAAAAGCGTGGGGGGAAAAGAAAAAAAAAATCTGTTTTTTTTTTTTTTTTTTTTGCTCTAAAAAAATAATTTTTATGGACCATTTAACAAAAAAATAAGTAAACAAATAAATTTATTGCGCTTTTGTCACTGATACCTACCCGCCATGTGGAGGGACTGATTGTATCTGTCTCAACAGATTAAATCACATCAAATCTGTTGTAGCTCAAAATCCTCCCGTTGATGTGGTGTGGAAGTTAGGAAAGGGAGGTGCCGGATCAGGTGTCGATCACGTTACCTTACCGGGGCTCAGAAGTTCGGGGTTCATCACCAATAGCCTACCTGTTGCTTCAAAGTGTGCCGTTAGAAAAAATCATATCAATTCAAGTACCGTAGAATCCATCGTATAACGCGCACTTTAGAGCTGTACTTTAAAACTGTATTTTATTATTATTATTAGGTATATATTCGCCGAAAACGCGGGTCCCATTTCTTACGAGGGAGCCTGACTGCTTCGTGTGTAAAATGACTTTTATATTCTGAAGTCATTTATTTGAGGTATTATGGCAGGCTTTTGAAAAAATGGCATACTTCTAGAACTGTAAACCTTTAGGTTCATTAAGCGTATGTCATTTCATTTAAATAAACAGTATTCCGATCTAAGCAAAGCCTAATTTTTTTGTGCTCATCTTTTTTTTTTTAATTATTTTTTGAGCTATCATTTTTATATCCGGCGTACATCGCGCACCTGCTAATTTTGATCTTATATTTTTTTGTATCAAAAGTGCACGCTATACGCTGGATTTTACGGCAACTGATATGTACTTTTAAGATTCCAAAAATATTAAAAAAAGATAATTTGTCATTTTTTTTTTTTTACTTTGATCTATACATTTGTATATATTAATTTTTGAATATCTTATTTCAATTAGCAGTAAAATTATTTTTATTATGTGTGATACAATCTCTCAACTAGTGTATAAAATAAATAGAGACAAAATAAACTGTTCTCCAATTCGAATTTTATTTAATCATTGGCGTCGGTTGGGTTTTACATCGGAAACCGCATTGTGTGATTGAATAAATCAACAGTATCATTTGTCTTTTTCATTCTGCTGATACAAAATTTCACACCTGTTAATTAAAATCCCCTTTATGAGACTATATAAAGCGACATAGTTTCTTATTTCCCTCGACTATTATGAAGTTGAAAATAGTCTGGTTCAGTAACAATTGTAGTGACTTCAACAATTGAACATACGTTGACGAATGTTAAATGTATATCGGACTTTAAGCTTCTTGCAATGATACGAAGTGAAAATTTTTAGAGTTAACGCTTAACTTAGCTCAGTGGCTAGCGCTACAGCCCATGACGGCCAAAGGCTACAGTGTCCATCTCAGTATACGTGACCTTGGGTTAGAGTTACGCTAGAAATCTCATATATTGGTTTTGTAAACTAATTACAATCCTATATTTCAAGGATTGTCAATTACGGTCATCACGTGTTCATCTGATTTTAGAAAATAGAAAACGAATTGATATCACTTTTACAGACCTGAAAAAAACGTTCAATATTAATAATTGCTATACGAAACATATTTAAATTAGTAAGTTCCTCAAAGCGTTAAATAAAATACTTTCTCTTAATGGTTGATTAGAATTTCAATGTTACATATTAGAAGCTTGAGACATACAATTACAAACATATTTCGTTCATGGAAAACTAATCGATTCTCTCAAATAAAAGTTCACTAGTATAAGAAATACCTTGCTCCGTATATTCTAGGGTCAAAATATGATGGTAATATTCGAGTATTTTCCTTTTTAATCGGGTATTTCTGATTTAGATTCTATTATTCAGCTATTTCAAGGAGACAATTTCATAAAAATGTAGAAATTCACCAAACCGATAACCGATAACTTTTAAGTATACAACTATTTGCGACAACTTTTTTTTAAAAAAAAAATAGAAATACGGAGATTTTTGTGTGTGTGTGTGATATTTAGATTTTTTTATTATATTTTAAGAAAAAAGTGCTAAAATTTAGAAGAGAAAAAGAAATTAATCACAAAAATGGGAAAAAATTAATAAAAATTTACAAAAAATTACATAAACTAGGTCCCTTTATCCAAAATTTTATGAACAAATTCTCAATTTTTCTGTTTTGATGTGTTATTTTACTATTCATTTTTGAAATGACCTTCAGGATAGGAGATATTTTAATTTTTGCAAAAACTTAAACACTTTGTCTTAGTTATTATATTAAATTGTTTTAAAAAGCATGATTGTATTAACAAAAGGGACTGTAAATTTTGTAATAAAACAGTGATTGAAGGTTAAAACACTTCTTCTATTATCCAGAACATACACAAACAATTTCAGTTAATTATTTTCAAAACTTTTTGAGCAATCGCGGTCCCCGTTTGAACATTTTCTAAAAAACACATTTCGAGTAAAACGCATTTTAAAGTTTGGCCTCTTGTTTAATATTATGGCATCTGCTTTTAGTAAAACACGTGTAGTTTTCGTTCTAATGAAAGAAAAATAATAAACTTGGTATTTTTATAAAGCTAATAACATGGCCAATAAAATAAAATCACAAAAAATTGTCCATTTTTGAAAAAATTCCTGATTTTAGGGTAGTTGGATACTTTAAAAGTTCGGAAATAAATATATTCAACAGTACATCTGCAAGATAAGCTATATTTAATGGGAATAAAATAGTTTACACTACTTTCAAATTAGAAGGAATTTAAAATTGGGATAATTTGCAATTTTCTTAACTTGGCAATTAGTTCACCTCTCATTTATTTCGCCGTTTTTATAACAGTTCTTTGCATATTTTCATGCAAGAATACTGTATAAAAACAGGCTCTAAGGTAATTCTTCTACCCTCGTAAAATTTGTAAATCCTTCATTTCAGTTCAAATGTTAAATGTTGAATTGCCTTAATTCCAAATGCATACAATGGCAAGTAAGACCCGGCCGTGTTAGGGGAGCCGGATGAGCTCATTAAATCTGTCGAGAGCTCAAACGTCTTCCCGTTGGTGTGATGTGGTAGTTAGGAGAGGGGTGTGCTAGCTCAGGTGTCGCCCTCGTCACTTGACCATGGTTCAAAATTACAAGGTCAGTTGCCCAAAACCCTCGTGTAGTTGAACAGTGCGACGTCAATATTCACTCACCCACGCCTTATTTTTCAACAAAATTAAGTTTATTAGAATACCTCCTATTTACAAAGATATACATATATGCATTTATTTAATAAAAATCAATTCAACAAAAACATTCACAGGAAATTAAAGAAATTTAATGCAAAATTTTCAAGTTTTTTGAAAAATAAAACATTTATCGAGTTTAGGGAAAATAATCTGATATATTTCTTTGCATTGTCTTTTTTAGCATCAAATTGTCGACAAATTGTTCGTTGTCGTCCAATTTGTTACTTATTACACCATTGGAATGTGCGTCTAAATAACTGCGCATACTTTTCATGATGTTCATTTCGGATGGCATGGGAACAGGAGCTGCATTAGTCGTCATTTTATTTTCGTCGTCGGAATCTGCATCAATGATATTTTTGGTGCTTTGAGCAAACTCCTAAATTTCTTCGTCTGTCATATAATTGGGGCTGTACACGCATTATCATCAGTAGCGCACACAAAAATTTTTTAAGGGGGGAGTCCATGGTCGGAAGTCCCCCAACTAGTATCATACATCAAGACAACACCAATTGATTCTTCAGATTTTTGTCGATTTTGTTAACAAAAAACAGTAAAAAATAAATTATTGAATTAATAATTAGCATTAATTAATAAAATAAATTGTTAATTACAAGTACTTAATTAAATTATACGTTATATATATATATATATATAGGATTATCATAAATCAAAAAACACTCAAGGGCTCACCCCCCCCCCTTGTGTGCGCCACTGATTATCCTCATCATCCACTGCAATTCTTCCGATGATACAAAAGAACAGACCAATAATACAGAAACCTTCTCAAACTTCGGCTAGTGCTCTCCGTATTTTGTTCATCTCCCCCCCACAAAAGTCTTTCGTGTTAAGCGATTTTTGTTTCGTGTTAAGAGAACAAATGCATGAAAATACACAGTAATATGTGAAAACTGTTGTATTATTTCGCGTTAACTGTTATTTCGTCTTAACCGTTTTCGCGTTAAAAATATTTTACTGTATTCACGTTTAAAAGCTATGTGTGACGTCTTTGTCAATAGTTTTATTATTATTCGCTTTACTGTTGCTTAACAGCGATTCATTTCTTTTACCCTTTATCTTTATCTTTTTTCTTTGCACCGTTAAAATTATTAAGATACTTTAGGGCTTAACTCATTTGTTAGATGTCCTACTTAATGATAATTTTAAGGAGTAATTCCGAATCGGGAAATATTTCTTGAAGCATAAAATTAACGAGTTCGAATATGTCACGATTTGTATAAAAATTGTATTTCAAATGATATTTAAGCAGCTTTTTTTTTCCAAATACTTCGTTATTACTCAACATACTCCTTTCAATTTTTTTTTTTTTTTTTAGAATGCATTCCCGTTTTTCAATCAGAAACATAGGTGAACACTAGGT